>LPNX010102668.1:41146-64123 GCA_001517045.1 Pseudotsuga menziesii | reverse complement strand
TATCACCAGTTTAACATATCGTAGCTGAAGACAGATAGCTGTCTAAAATTGTAGATAAATCAAACCACAGTCTTGTTGTCTCCTCTCCATCAACTATCGACCTGAGGCAGCAGTATTTTCTGAGCTTACAAGAGAGAAATCTCTTCATCGTTGGCAGCCTCCACGTCCACCTCTTTTTTCAGCAAATTTCAGTCTGCTTAAATAACAAAAAACGGAATCCAAATTAGGTTTTACACAGGCGAAATTTTGTCGGCCGCAACTGCAAAAATCGCGTCCAGAAAACCCCCGAAATCTCCCAAAATCCATCACTTTTTAGCAAAATCCTAGTGAGTACAACTAAATGGGTCCGTTCTGAGAAAAACCCATGTCACGGATTTGTCATATCTGTCTCCATTTGTTCACAACGTGGCCTAGAAAAACACATGTTATTTGAGGACGCGTTTTTAATAACTGACAGAGAATAAAATTTGTCTCCTGGCAATTTCCAGAATCATAACAATCTCCTTAGCATCTGTACATGAAAAACAAAAAACCTAATAAAAGAAAGAAGTGTAAACAGAATTCAATCATAAGAAAATAAATAGCTTAACCAATGATATTTCCAGCTCTTTTGGCATTTTCAAAATCTGTGATTTGTTTCAATATGTGCAATTAAAACATTTCAGCATCTACATGATATTTGTTTTATTATTATTAGCAATATAATAATCCATAGATTCGGCTGGCATCTCTCAAATCCCTACAACATCGGAAAACAGATCGCTGATTTAATATGAGGATCCCAAAATTCATAAACCTTTCCATTGAATTAATAGCTCCTTCAATATTCATTGATAACCATGTGCCATTATTCAAATAACCAATGGATAAATCAGACAATAATCTTCAATAAAAATGAAACGTATGCTCATTTCTAAGCCTTTATAAAATTCACATTAATTCCTGGTATTTTTGCAAATATGATAAAATTAAAATAAAGTGTTAATTATACCTAATTTTCTAGGTAAACATTTAAAAGATCAAAAAACTTTATTTATTATATTTATACAAAATGATTAAAAGATTTATTTATCTTGTATAAATAATAAAAAATAAATAAAGTCTATTAATTATAAATATACTTATTTGATCTTTATTTATTTAACACTTTTAATAATGTAGCAAAAATAATAAGATAGGCTTAGTAAAATATTTTTCAAACTCTTAAATTGAAAGCATGATTTTATCTTTCAATATCCATCGTTAAATGAATCAGAATTACCAAGTTGAATAATTGAATCAAAATTAACTATTTATAAGGTGTCATCAATACCATAATCAGCCTCCCAATTTCAAAACCTTATCAACATTTATGATAACAAAATCACATAATAAAATTAAATGATAAATATTCGGATAAGAAATCACTACTAGGTTATGACAAATTATTAACACTTATCCACTCAAAATAATAATTTTGTCAATCAATCCATAGTTTGCAAATGTTTCTTTAAAAACATTGAATTTCATGTTTGGAATGTCACCATTTTAGTAACTTTTAATTCTTTAAGTTTGCTATATGAAATTCAAACATTTCATAAAAAAAAAATACAATTTTGTTTGATGAAATAATGTTTTTTTAAAGGCTGTTGGGTAGGGGCACAACAGATGGCGACTGACTGGGTGAAACAGTTATCTCTATGAAAACATGAAATCTGTCTTGTGTATGTAGCAAGATAAGAAAAATTTTCTTTAACTCAGATTAGCATTTTCTTGAAGATAAAAGAACTGTGCTTTATGATAAGACTAGATTTCAAACTAATACCAGATTCGATTATTTTATCATTATCCAAAGATTACCTTAAAAAATGATACGAATTTTAAGTTTTTTTCAGAAAACATAAGATTCCAAAAGAAATTAATCCTGGGAAATACAATACAATTTTGATATTTGACCAGTTTTTAAAGATATGATCCCAATACTATAGTCATGACTCTCCTACCCGCAGGCATCCATAGCCTCGAAAGAGCTGACTTTTAACCATACATCCTACCGTTCTAGTCCCAAGATAAGATAAAACATGAATATTTAGCACTTCTCAATTTATTAATGTGTAAGCTGCATTGAAACCTCTTCACGAGTGTGGGATGGCTTTGGATTCTTGTAGATTTTGCATATATAACAATTTATAATTTGGAATCCAAGTATGCCACAGACGGAGCCCTCTTACCTGCAGGCGTCCATAGCCTCGAAAGGGTACGTCTTTTAATCCATTCTACCCAACGGCTTATATCCCAAGCTAATAAGTTTAAAGAAGGCTTCATACTCAGCATTTAAGTGCTCATCCACAAGAGATTTGCATATTTATAATGGGGGAACGTAATAGGAAACTCTTTACGAGTAGGATAGCGTAAAGGATCTATAGATAACTGATTTTATTATTAAATTGCAACTAATTTCCCAGAACTGATTTCTAAATAAGTAATAGAATTTCTACTAATAATGACTTCGATATCCATTAAATCCAACAATTTGAGGATAATGATAAAAGAAACGAAATAAAGTGAAAGTTTTTGTCTAGTAATTTTGTTTGCAACAGTTCAATTTCTTTTCTTTTATTTCTGAGATAAGAACAGATTTCTAAAAGTCTTACTTTCTTCATGTTTTATATAATCAGATTCTAATTTTATGGCAAAACATTCCGAGATCTGAATCATGTCTCCTAGTTTTGAAAAGCAAAAGAGAAATAATTGAAAAGAAAACAACCAATATACACATGAGTTTTATTTGAGCAGACTACAAAAACAAAGGATTTCAAAATCTATGAGAAAACTCCTTGCAAAGAAAACACACATAACACATAAATTAAACCAAGATCGCATCAAACAGAAAATAGATTTAACAACATATGACTAATTACCAGCAAAGAAAATGAGAGATTAAAATCGATTAACATATTTTAAAGTTTTTCATCCCTAATTTTGTTTTTAAAATTTTTCAATTAAGTCAAAGTTGTTTTTTCAATTATTGATGAGATGTCAATCTAATGTGTTTTATTCAGAAATAAAAATAACAAAATAAATCCTAATGAGTATGCAGCAATAAAAAGATGAAAGGTTCTTTCTTTTAATGAGACGATTAAAGAAAATGAGAGAAAATAAAGAATTACTTCCCTGATAATGATATCGTCATCTCATTCTTAAAATGATGTTGCCGCAACTCCATATACCTGCATTTATTGAAATGTAAAACAAACATAAATCATCATAAATTATAAACTTAACCTAAACTAATAAAATAAAATATATACAAACTAAGTAAATGAAAATTTCCAATAAAGCCATTCGCATAACTTGAGACCTGCCAGAGAAAACAAATCATATATCAGCATTAGAAATGGGAATAATTCAAAATGAAGAAAACAAACTAAATCAAATTTTGTATGTACAAAGCACAAAGGATGACACAGAAACCTTTTAATAAATGATTCTTCCCACCATGCATAAATCGGATCATAAAAATCAAGTTGGAAGGAGATAGATTTCTCATGAAAACTATGACTCAAAAGATGCTTATCAGAAGTATGATTCAACATTCGTGAAAAAGAATCAATAAAAAATGTATCTTTTAATGCAATATCATCATGACTAAATTCAAAAAGAGCAAAATGACATTTGGGTATTATTTGGAGATCAAATGCGTCATTGTGTCTTTTAACATGAAGATTAAAATTGATGACATTATCTTCAGATATGATTATCATGTTGTACTGAGGAAAATTAATTTTAAATTGTGCATCCCTTTCAATATCACAGATTGAATCATAATCTTTATTGACTAAAGATAAAATGGATGAACATGCATGAGTCTGATGAGTAACGATAGTAGAAAAATTATGATCTTCTTCATGACAAATTTGAAATAAATCAGAAAGTATCTCAAAATATCCTTCATCTTCAAAAAATGTATTTCCTTGTATCCTATCAAAATCTGACCATAATGAAGTATTCGTTAGAAAATCATTAACATGTAAATGTATTTTATGATCAGCAAAAACATCAGGATACAAAGAATAGTAAGAGTCATAGTATAAAAAGGTAAATGCTTCTCTATTGCTATGATTTGTTTCATTAACTGCTTTAATAGAAGCATCAGAAACAAAACTCTGATCTAATGAATTTTGTGAAGAAATGAAAGGAACTAACTCATCATGAAAGGAAGATAATGAAATGATATCATCACTAGCACATTCAGTTGAAAACTTAAGAATTTTTTGTTTATCTTCCATTGTCTTGTGAACAACAAGAGTTTCGAAATTATCGCTTAATGTAAGAGTTGAATCATCATCCCTTTTATCTTGTTCTTGAATTTGCATGTCATGAAATTCTATGATTTGTCCATTTTCAACAAGTTCATTTTCAACAATGGAATTAGGAAAAATAGATTCTATAACAACTTTAACTAATGAACTAACATGCATGCTATCTATTGCAAAATTTTCATTCTTTTCCAAATCATGAAAATCAGAGAGAGAGATAAGCCAAAGAAACCAATTCATTTTGTCCTTTTCAGAAAGCTGGTATTCTTCATGAAACCTGCAACATATTAACATGAATCTGGAAAAGAAATCATAAAGAGATTCATTTTTATGTCTACGAAGATCTCCTATCTCAAATTCAAGTTTCCTACAGTTATAATCCTCATGATCATTAAGAAATAACTTTCTGAAATGTTCCCATGAATGAATGGATTTCGCTGGCAAGAACTTAAACCAAATCAGAATTCTTCCTTTGAAAGTAGCTGCAAAAAGTCTGCATTTCTCAACCTCATCAAATAGATCTATGAGATCACAGAAAGAATCAAAATTTGAAAGATGACGAGAGGCAGAAATTTTACCTTCTCCATCGAAGCTCAGTCGTTGCAAGAAATTATACATTTCTGAAGAAAAACTTTTGTCAGATGTATGAAAGCTGAAAGCATGATCTAAATCAATTATATCAGCCATTTCAAAATAAAAATTAAATCCAAAATCAAACAAATCAAAATGGCCGTCTTGCTGATCAGGACCTCCTTCTAGCGTCAATGTTGACGGGCATATGTGACTATGCACGTAACGGGGAAGACAACCCAGACTGAGATCCTTAGAGCAGGTTCCAAGCTGTTTGGGATGGTTGCTTCCGACAGGTTTAAAGGCTCTGTTAGCTTGAAAGTCTAAAACTAAAACGAAGCTATTGTTAAATTTATTAAATACCTACAAATATACACAACAAACTTGTTAGCAAATGTACAAAATTAAACTAGTTAATCTAATTACTAATGAATTATTAATATAATTAATAATAGTCTATGAACTAAATCTATGCAATTAATCTTAACTTATAATATAATAATCACAAAATTAATCAAATATTAACATGTTAAAATAATTACAGANATATAATAATCACAAAATTAATCAAATATTAACATGTTAAAATAATTACAAAATTGTATTATTAACAAATATACATTAATTACAAAAATCAAAAACTAATCTTACAGCAATATAAATATTAAATTCTGATTTAATGAATTGTTAATAACATAATGAAAAGAAAAGAAATTGTGTTATTTTGCTGTAAGTTTAATCATGAATGTGATTCACTCGCTGTTTTCCATAAAATAGTTTAAAGAAACAGCATATTAATCTATCCTGATCAAAAGTGAAAAGAATATTAAACCTGGAATTGAATTATGCTGATAGGAATACTGCATGAATATACTTGATAATATTTAAAAAANATATTAATCTATCCTGATCAAAAGTGAAAAGAATATTAAACCTGGAATTGAATTATGCTGATAGGAATACTGCATGAATATACTTGATAATATTTAAAAAAAAAATTAAACATTAACAAAACCATACAGTAATCATTACATATTATATAAATAATGATATCGATCATTAATTAAACAACATGACATATCAGCAAGATCAAAAACATTAAAAATCGACAATCGTACAAGACATGTATATTTGCAAAATTCTTTAGAGAATTATAACAAACATAGATAAAGTAGAAAAGAAATGACAAGAATGATAGATATCAAAACTATATGCCAAGTATACAAATTAAAAACATATATTAAAAATATCACCAGTTTAACATATCGTAGCTGAAGACAGATAGCTGTCTAAAATTGTAGATAAATCAAACCACAGTCTTGTTGTCTCCTCTCCGTCAACTATCGACCTGAGGCAGTAGTATTTTCTGAGCTTACAAGAGAGAAATATCTTCAGCGTTGGCAGCCTCCACGTCCACCTCTTTTTTCAGCAAATTTCAGTCTGCTTAAATAACCAAAAACGGAATCCAAATTAGGTTTTACACAGGCGGAATTTTGTCGGCCGCAACTGCAAAAATCGCGTCCAGAAAACCCCCGAAATCTCCCAAAATCCATCACTTTTTAGCAAAATCCTAGTGAATACAACTAAATGGGTCCGTTCTGAGAAAAACCCATGTCGCGGATTTGTCATATCTGTCTCCATTTGTTCACAACGTGGCCTAGAAAAACACATATTATTTGAGGACGCGTTTTTAATAACTGACAGAGAATAAAATTCGTCTCCTGGCAATTTCCAGAATCATAACAATCTCCTTAGCATCTGTACATGAAAAACAAAAAACCTAATAAAAGAAAGAAGTGTAAACAGAATTCAATCATAAGAAAATAAATAGCTTAACCAATGATCTTTCCAGCTCTTTTGGCATTTTCAAAATCTGTGATTTGTTTCAATATGTGCAATTAAAACATTTCAGCATCTACAGGATATTTGTTTTATTATTATTAGCAATATAATAATCCATAGATTCGGCTGGCATCTCTCAAATCCCTACATCATCGAAAAACAGATCGCTGATTTAATATGAGGATCCCAAAATTCATAAACATTTCCATTGAATTAATAGCTCCTTCAATATTCATTGATAACCATGTGCCGTTATTCAAATAACCAATGGATAAATCAGACAATAATCTTCAATAAAAATGAAACGTATGCTCATTTCTAAGCCTTTATAAAATTCACATTAATTCCTTGTATTTTTGCAAATATGATAAAATTAAAATAAAGTGTTAATTATACCTAATTTTCTAGGTAAACATTTAAAAGATCAAAAAACTTTATTTATTATATTTATACAAAATGATTAAAAGATTTATTTATCTTGTATAAATAATAAAAAATAAATAAAGTCTATTAATTATAAATATACTTATTTGATATTTATTTATTTAACACTTTTAATAATGTAGCAAAAATAATAAGATAGGCTTAGTAAAATATTTTTCAAACTCTTAAATTGAATGCATGATTTTATCTTTCAATATCCATCGTTAAATGAATCAGAATTACCAAGTTGAATAATTGAATCAAAATTAACCATTTATAAGGTGTCATCAATACCATAATCAGCCTCCCAATTTCAAAACCTTATCAACATTTATGATAACAAAATCACATAATAAAATTAAATGATAAATATTCGGATAAGAAATCACTACTAGGTTATGACAAATTATTAACACTTATCCACTCAAAATAATAATTTTGTCAACCAATCCATAGTTTGCAAATGTTTCTTTAAAAACATTGAATTTCATGTTTGGAATGTCACCATTTTAGTAACTTTTAATTCTTTAAGTTTGCTATATGAAATTCAAACATTTCATCAAAACAAAATACAATTTTGTTTGATGAAATAATGTTTTTTTAAAGGCTGTTGGGTAGGGGCACAACAAAACAGTAAGATTATCTCCCCACAGCAGTAACCTCTTTCTTCCTTGCCCCAGTGTCTTTCTCTTCCTCAACTATGTGCTACAACTGAGTATGAGTGAGTGTGTGATAAATAGAGAGGCTAGCTCTCTATTTATACTAATTCCCGACTTGACTAAACCCAACTAGGGCCAACTTCACTAGGTGAGTCTAATAACCCTAGTGCCCCAAACCGTGGGGACTTTAACCCTTAGACAATAGGAGAGTTACACCTTGACTTGACATGACTTGTTTACATTATAGAAACTTCTCGATAGGAACATCGGGGCATGACATGACTCAAGTACATTACAAATACATCCCATAATAAACATTGGGTTACAATACATAAGAAATACAAGTGAATACATTCTGAAGTTACAATTACATTAACACTCCCTCTTAACTAGGAAGGTATTCTCTCGACACAATTTATTAGCACAAGTATTCTTCTCTGTATCATCTGGATCATCATCAAGTCTTTGTCATATTCACCTTCAATTCATCTCTATCTTCAAGTCATCTTCACCTGGATCTAGATCATCACTGGATCTGGATCATCGTCACTAGATCTGAATCATCCCTCAATCTGGATCATCTCTGGAGCATCAGCTCTGGATCTGGATCATCCCTCAATCTAGATCATCAACACTGAATATTCATGGGTGCTATCTCATGATTCTTCTCATCACAAGAAGTTCTACAGAGATCGCCCTTTTTTCATGCTGGTTGTAGGCCTACCCTACGTGCAGGTCTTTTCCAGCACTTATATCTAACCCTAAGTCAGAATGGCTTGCACAACACTTATATCTGATCATGTAGGAACCAATCCTATAATCATATCAGAAAGGCAATGCCCATCAATCACATCTGACCATGTGGGAACACCTCCCACAACCCTGTCAGAAAGGCCTAGCACTCACATCTGTCAACCAATGATCAGAAAGGCCTAGCACTTACACTTGGCCATGCGAGGAACCAATCCTCCATGCCAAAAGGCTCTGCACTTACATCTGACAACCAATGTCAGAAAGGCTCAGCACTTATATTCGACCATGCAAGGAACCAATCCTTCATGTCGAAAGGGCTCTGCACTTACATTTGACAACCAATGTCAGAAGGGCGTGCACTCACATCTGATCATGTAGGAACCAATCCTACAGTCCTATCAGAATGGCCCCTAGTCCCAGACTGAGCTACCTGGTAACTAACCAAATGCCTCCATTCCTAGAATGGCATTCAACGTTTTCTTCTGATCATGTAGGAACCAATCCTATAGTCACATCAGAATGGCTCAGCACTCACATCTAACATGGAAGGAACCAATCCTCTCACCATGATAGAATGGCTCAGCCCTTACATATGACAATGGAAGGAACCATTCCTCTCACCATGTCAGAATGGCTATGGGTCTCATCATTTTCCCTTGGAGGAAATCTTGATCTAGAGAACACCAAGCTTCTCCCTGAAGTACTCAAAATTTACCCTATCCAATGGCTTCGTCAACACATCAGCTATCTGTTCCTCTATTGCAACATACTGGAGCTTCACTACTCCCCTCTGCACCATATCCCTGATATAGTGATACTTGATCTTGATATGCTTCGACTTGTCATGGAACACTAGATTCTCTAACAACTTCACACAACTCTGGTTGTCACAATGTATACAAGTAGCATCCATCTAGAGATCAAATAAATCAAACAGTAGCTTCCGTAGCCATATTGCCTCACAACTAGATGAACAAGCTGCGACATACTCTACTTTAGATGTACTCAGTGCCACACAGGATTGCTTTCTACTAAACCAAGAGAACACACCTAATCCCATACTAAATCAACAACCTGAAGTGCTCTTCCTATCGATGGCACTGCTTGCCCAATCTGAATCAACATAACCCTCCAGGTTAATCTTCTAATTCTCCTTGTACTTGAGCCCATAATCAATTGTACCCCTCAGGTACCTCATAATATGCTTTGCAGTAATCAAGTGAACAGTCTCGGATTTGTCAAGAACTGGCTCAAGCTGTTCACAGCAAAGCAAATGTCTGGTCTCATGTTCGTCAGGTACATCAAGGACCTAATCATTTGACGATACATCGTAGCATCAACCGCTTCTGATGAAGCATCACTCAATAGCTTTAGGTTCAATTCCATAGGTGTGGTCATGGCCTTGCATTCCATCATCCCAAACCTCTTCAGGATCTCTACTGCATACTTCCCTTGTCTGAGGGAGATTCCATCTGCATTTTGCCACACCTCCATACCTAGAAAATAATGCATCATTCCCAAGTCCTTCATTTTGAACTCGGCAGCAAGCTTTCTCTTCGTATCAGCAATCAACCCATCCATACCTGTTACAAATAGATCATCTACATATAGTAGGAGCATCACTGGGTTGCCATCTTCAACCTTGTAGTAAAGGTTGGAATTTGCTTTACTCTTGGTAAAGCGCAAACTGGATAGAAAGCTGTCAATTCTGTCGTACCATGTCTTGGGTGCCTATTTCAAACCGTACAGGGCTTTCTTCAATATGCACACATAAGACTCCCTATCATGTGTCTCAAAACTGAGTGGTTGTTTTACATACACTTCCTCTTCCACTACACCATTCAAGAAAGTAGTCTTGACATCCATTTGGTGTATCTTCCATTTCATCACTGCAGCCAAAGAAAATACCGATCTGATGGAATTATATCTGTCTACAGGTGCAAAGGTTTCTTCATAATCTATTCCTTCTTTCTGGGAGAAACCACGAGCCACGAATATTGCCTTATATTTCTCTATGCTACCATCTGCAGCATGCTTGATCTTGTCGATCCATTTGGAAGTTACAATCGACTTCCCTTCTGGTCTTGGGACAACATCCAAAGCATCATTCTTCATGATCGATTGATACTCTTCGATCATAGCATCCTTCCATTCTTTCCTTTCTTTCGCTTCTTCATAACTGGAAGGTTCTTCATTGATAAAGTCACATAGTAAGGCAACATATCTGGAGCAAGATCTGGTTCTCTTTCTTTCTCTGTGATTCTCTTCTGGAGCCCCATATCTTTCTGCACCTTGGATAATTTCTCATACCCAAGTAGGTTTCCTCTTGTGAGGATTCTTCTCTTGAGGTTGATCTATAGGTCTTTGTGGTTCTTCAAATTCTCGATCTTCTTCTTGAATTTCTTCGTTCATGGTTGTATCATGAATTCTGGGTGCTTCTGCTTCTTTAGTATCTTCAGCAGGTCTCTTTCTAGATTTGTTGTAAGCTGTGTCTTCATCAAATGTTACATCCCTGTCGATTTCGATCTTCTTGTATCATGGGAAGTATATTCTGTAAGCCTTCGAGCTTTTAGAGTATCCCACAAATATACCCTTCTTTCTTGAAGGATCTAGTTTTGTTCTCTTCTCTTTTGGAATGTGTATGTACACTGGACATCTGAATATTTTGAGATGGCTGACTTTTCGTTTGTTACCAGAGAATACTTCTTCAGGATTCTTGTTCTCAAGTACTCTGTGTGGAGTATGGTTCTATACATACACCTTTGTTCTAGCAGCTTCTGCCCGTAGATGCATAGGAATATCTTGATCATAAAGCATTGCTCTTGTAGCTTCCATGATAGTTCTATTCTTCCTTTCTACAACCCCATTCTGTTGTGGATTATAAGGAGTGGACAAATCCCTCTTAATCCCTGATTCTTTGCATAAGTATTTGAATTCATTTGATGTGATTTCTTCACTGTTATCTGATCGAAAGGTCTTGATCTTCTTTTATGTGTGGTTCTCGATCAAGGCTTTGAATTCTTTGAACTTGCAGAAAACTTCATCTTTGTTCTTCATGAAGTAAATCCATGTCTTCCTAGAAAAGTCATCAATGAAAGAAACATAGTATACATACCCGCTTAGTGAACTTGATGACATTGGTCCACATACATTGGAGTGGATGATTTCCAAGATTCATTTTTCCTTGCTCTCGCTACTTGGAAATGTCTTCTTTGTATTCTTTCCTTTCGCACATCCTTTGCAGACCCCTTCATGTTTTGCTTGGATTTCTGGAAGACCTTCAACATCTTTGCTTGCAAGTGGTAGTGCTCTGTAATGCACATGTGAAAGCCTTCTATGGCAAAGTTCATTTGGCTCTACTATGTCATTGACCATAGCTTGTTTTGGATGGCCCTTCAGTTTGTATAAACCTCCTTCTTCTTCTCCAATCATTATTGCATCATCAATATTCTTTCCTCTTGGCCACATGAGGACTTGGACATCTACAAATGAAACCCTCATGCCTTTTGCATCCAATGCTGATATGGATAGAAGATTCTTCTTTAGTCCTGGTACAAACAAGACATCCTTCATTTTCATAGACTTTCTGGAGTCTAGCTTGTAGGAGGATTCACCGCTACCTTTTATGGGATATTGGTAGTCATCCCCAAGCTTCACCTTATGGGGTGAATTATGTTCAGATAGCTTCTCAAAGGATTCCTTGAAACCTATCATGTGATTGGAAGCCCCACTGTCAATAAGCCAATCTTTGCTTCCATGAGTGACAGTTCCCGTGAGAGCGAAGATCATAACATATTCATCTTCACTTGAAGAGTCTTCACTTTCTTGTTTTAATTTCTTCCTGGGAGGATCATCATCCTCAGCAGTGTGAGCATGATGTCTTCTTTTGGAGTTCTTCTTCTTCTTGGATCCATTCTTATTCATGGGACAATTTCTAGCAAAGTGTCCTATTTCATCGCATGTATAACATCTGAGTTTGGATGAATCCCTTCTTGCATTGTTATGTTTCTGATGAGAATGCTTACCTTGGTGATGATGATCTTCGCTTCTTACTTTCTTGGAGTGTATTGTGAGAGCTTGATCTTCACTTCCCATCTTTTCTTCTCGAGCTGCTATCCAAGCTTCTTATTGAGAACATTCTTCCCACAGTCTACTGAACTTGACCAACTTCTTTCTAGCACAGATTCCTTGGATGAAAGAATCCCATGACCTAGGGAGGCCATTCAAATTTGTCATCACAATTTATGCATTCTCCACTTATTCATCTATTGCTTCTAGTTGTTCTTTGATCTAGGAGACCCTTGTGAAGTATGACTAGATGGTCTCCTCATTATGGATCTTTACATTCTTCAACCGGTTCCTTAGAGTCATCTTTCGATTGATTTTCTTCCCTTCAAACAATTTGGTTAGGGCATCAAACATGGATTTAGGTGTCTTGAGGGAGGACACATGTGGAATGAATTGATCCTTGATAGAATCTACAATGATCCTCTTTTCTGTAACCAAATTCTTCTTATGTAAGGCCTTGGCCTCATCTCCCTCTAGAACTGGAACCTCCTCATGGATGTAGGAGTCCAACTCATTTTCTTCTAGAACTAGGGAGATCCTATACTTCCAATCTCAGAAGTTATCAGCTCCCTCAAGATTTTCATCAAGATTGGTATGATGAGACATATTAACTGAGAACCTTAAATGGAAATACAAAAGATTTAGATCTTACCATGTCAAGATGTCAGATCTGGGTTTGGAGTTGAAATCCTGCATTGCTGGTTCAGGAGCAGATTAGGGTTTTTCTTTTTCAGAGTTCTGTCCAACCAAATGCTTTGAATTTGATCCCTAACTTCGATTTTGGGGATGAGATCAATCCAAGCCTGAGCTCACTGAAAAATTCCACTTCTGTGAAAAGCCCTAATTTTCGGCAGTAGTGTTGGGTCCAAAACTAAAAAACCTCAGAATTGGATTATGTTTCGACAGAAAGATGCACGCCCTAGGGAGGAGAGTTATTCCACCCTACTTTTGCTGAAAATATGTGGAGAGAGATCCACAAAATAAGAATCCCTAGTTCCCGCAGCTGCACAGTGTCTTCTTCTCAGGTTAGCTCTGATTCCATGTTAGATTTTAAACATTAAGCTAGCATATCATTAGGATCTTTAACTGAGAGAACAATAAGCACATCAATCAAACATAAGAGACAATGAAAACAGTGTTTTTCCTCAGGGAAACCATAAATGGAGAAAACCCCACAACTTCCTCAGAGATAGAATCAACACCAAAGTAAAACCCAAAAACGGTAAGATGATCTCCTGATGGCAGTAACCTCTTTCTTCCTTTCCCTAGTGTATTTCTCTTCCTCATCTATGTGCTACAACTGAGTGTGAGTGAGTGTGTGATAAATAGAGAGGATAGCTCTCTATTTATACTAATTCATGACTTGACTAAACCCAACTAGGGCCGGCTTCACTAAGTGAGTCTAATAGCCCTAGTTCCACGAAACTGTGGGAACTTTAACCCTTAGACAATAGGAGAGTTAACCACCTTGACTTGACATGACTTTTTTACATTATAGAAACTTCCCTATAGGAACATTGGGGCATGACATGACTCAAGTACATTACAAATACATCCTGGAATAAACATCGGGTTACAATACATAAGAAATACAAGTGAATACATTCCGAAGTTACAATTACATCAACGATTATCTCATTAAATATGGATCATATCCCTTTGTATTTGGAAGTGGATTTGGAGTTTTTTGGGATATATAAACAATGTAATTTTCTATTAAAAGACATTCGAGGATTATTGGAAAATGCATTGAAGTTTTGGTGATATGATACCAAAGTGCCTTTGAAGGATTTTGTAAGCTATTTTGCTCATTTGTAAGAGAATTTTTAGCCACTCTTGAGAGATTGCGAAGAGTGAGAGGACTTCATTGTTGAATCCTAAGTCTCTTTGTATCCGTTGAAGGAGGAATTTTGTATGTATTCAAGCATTTTTTTGAAGAATAATAAGATTGGTCCTCATTGGAGTTGGACCCAGAGACGTAGCCTAGGAGGGGTGAATTCCGTTATCATCCGTTGTCTACAAATTTCATGGTTTGAATATCTTTTATATATTTATGTATTTCATTTATGCTCTCTAATTTTGGAGTTTAAATCCTTTTAATGAGTTTAATCATTCAAATTTCCACATGCAAATTAATGGTTAAAAAGATCCTATCATTTTCAGATCATTAGTCAAACCCCTCATCTTCCCCTAAGAGGAAGATCCATTTCTTCCTTTACTAGATTTTCTTAAATAAAACTTACAATGTTTAATTTAAAGTAAACAACTCCAAAATAAAGTCCTAAACAAATGGATCTAATGATATTGTGTATCACAAGATCAAGATTAATATCCAAGTTGAATGGTTGAGGTGGTGAATTCTTTGACTGGGTGTTTTTCTAGAAAACTGAAAATTGCAAAATCGTCTTTAAATATCCACTCGTAGTTTTTAAATGCTTCACTATTTCTAGAAATTGGATATTTCCTTATCTAATTTGACTCGTTCTGCAAAAAAACCCATGTTTTTTTTTATTTTTTTGATACTCACCCTCGTTTGTTCAGAAAACATGTTGGAAGTTACTTTATAAAACATTCACGTACAAGCGATAATGTAGCGCTCAACTAGGAAATCAACCAAGTTCTGCTAGAAAATTAGGGGGGAATTTCGTAGTGCATTTTGGCCCTGACTAACATATTCCACTACAAAAATGGTATCCCTTCATACTTACAAAATATAATGTGCAATTCATCTCACAATCCAACAACATTTCAAGTTTTGAGGAATGGAATTTAAGTAGCATACTTTGTTACTAACATTGGATCTATCTGGGGATATCACTTCCCTGGGGGCTACTAAGAACCTATAGACCATGCGAACTTTTCGAATATGCAACTTGTAACCCATAAATTTTCTTTTTTCAACAAAAAAGAAATCATTCTTCATGCTGAAAAAACATACTGCTAATTAAAATGGATTTGTACCAGTGACTCCATTGATTTATGGATTCATTTATTGATGATCTATTATATAATGATCTTATTTGTTTACATATTCTACTCTAATAGATCAAACTTCTCAATTAGGTGATATGAAACTCCCAATACAACCATATAAGGAATGAGTTGACTAACTAATATTGACTTCTATCTTTGAGCACAAAAAAGATAAGAAGAACTAGAAAATATAAGAATAAAATACTATCTTGAAACCCATGCTTAAAGTTGTGAAATTATACCCTAAAAAAGTTGAAGACATAAAGTTCTTGACTCCATTACAATTCGATGTAAATTTCCATTGGATCTTGAAACTCATAAACAATTTCCAATTGATTTAAAATACAAGGCTTCTACTTTGTAATTTTTTCTTTATTTGCTTTTGACCATTCTTTTCAATGCCTTCTTTGATTTATGATTTATAGTTATCAATGATTGGATCACTCTTGTTCTCATATGATTGTGGTTGAAACTTTCTACTATAGAAAGTATTGTTGATTTCTTTGGAAAAACAACATCATCTTGATCGAACTCATCATAAATAAGCAAAACTGAATGTAATTCTCGATCAGATTGTTGGATATCCACTTCTTTATGAGAGAATGATTCAAAAAATGACTAAATTAAAATGCAATTTAAATGACTATCCACATATTCCTCTTGAATGATGGATTTTTCATAAGAATATGTAATTGAAATCTACTTATATGTTTCAAAAGTTTCAAGTTCTAAAGGATATCTCAAGAAATATTCTTTATATCGATGATGTTCTTCTATATCAACAACAAGATGGTTTGGAGCAGAAGCTTCCTTTGAAACAAAAATACCATGACTCTTTGCAACATATTCCCCATGGTAATAATCAACATAATCTGCCTCATGAAAATCAATCTTGAGAATAACAAAATCTAATTTATTATCTTTACAAATTGGAGAAAGATTGAAATTTGCAAAAGGAGTATTAGTAGAATAAAACAAATGAACATCTCGATCTAATTTTTGTTGTTCGTAATCTTTGTGCTCTTCATCTGTATTCAAATTTCCATCCCAAATCTGATTTGGAAGTTTCCCATAAGCCATAATATTTCCTCTATCTCCTCAGCATCAATAACAATATGTTGCAAATTTAAAGGCTTTCTCTCTCTAAGAAAAATAACTAAATCAAGATGATGAATTGTTGTGTAATGCAACATGGAAGAAACTTGAGGAGGTTGCATTTCCTTAGGCATATTGTTATAGAATCTCTAAAATATCGTGTTAAATTTGGTTATAGTCTCATCATTCTCCCTTTTCATGGCATAGAATTCAGAAAGGTAATTCTCATAGGATTTGTGTTCACCTGAATAGCTCAAAAAAGTATCATGAAATCCATTCCATAAACTAATTGAATTAGCTTCTAAATGTTTAAACTACAATCCAACATCTCCATGTAATGATTTACAAAATGTTCTGATGAACACATCCTCATGAATGATTTCAAAGTTGTCTATGAAACATTGGAATGCTTCCACATGTCTCTAAGTTGTAACATGATCTTCTCCATTAAACTTAGGAAGATAGTTGAAAAAATTGGGAGGATAATCACGAAGGATAGATGGAACCTTGAGAGGTTTAAACATATCCTTAATCTTGGACTGGACTATAATGAGCTAATTGCATGGTACAACAATTATAATTGGGGATTGTAAATCAACTTTATTATACACATGCTTATATGATTGGTCAAGTTCTGAAGGGATTTGGATATGAACATCATATTTCTCATATGATTTAGATGACATAATTGGATCAAGATCAACTATGAAAGGAGACAATTCTTCTTGTTCAAATGAGGAATATACAAAGAAAAATATACAAAGGAGACATAATTGAAGGCTTAAGATTGTTTAAATATACAAATAAAAATATGATTCTCTTCACATTCAAGGGAAAGGACATGAAAGAACTAATGAAAAAGAAAATAAGTTATTGGAAACAACTCATGACTTGATACCTAGTTTTCTCATTCCATGTTTTCATTATTTGTCAGCAGGGCTCGTACTTTAGTGGAGTCTCTTGATCATGGAGTCACCATGTGAAATATTTTGCAGTCGATATTTAATTTCAATCCTTATTCACCATAAAGGATGAGATCTAAACATTATGAATTAACCTAGGTAAAAATATATTTGTTCCTTCGTTCCCCGACAACAACGCCAAAATATGTTACCTCTAAATTTTGCACCTGACTAATTGGGAACAAAGTTAGAGCACCTCATATATTATGGTAATGTGTAGTTTCAAGGGTTCTAAGGAAGGTCTAGTAAGATTGGGAATCTGAGGAAATTTCCAAGAATTCAACAATAAATCCAACAACACATCATTGATTCAGAGGCATATTTACCATTAGACAAACACATATGAATAATATGAAGGAAAAGTAAGAGAATATAAAAAGATAGCAAGCGGTAGTTTCGTATATCCATAGAAGAAGATTTATCCCCAAAACAATGTTTCATATAAAAATTTAACATATAAATTAGGCTACTAGTTCTAGGCAATATACAATTAAGGAATAACTGCTATTTGATCTAAAATAGAGTAATGACCTAATGCACTGTAAAAGATTCTCTTGAATTCAATTAAGAAGTAGTGAATAAACATGAAAGAAGCAGAGTTTAGGGTCACAGTAATATTGAAACTTGAGCATGAAAATGTTGCTAATTGGAGTTGTTCATTATCTCAGAAACATCATTACAGAACCTTAATCAAACCCCCCAGCTTCCCCTAAGAGGAATATCCCTTTCTTCCTTTACTAATTTTTCTTAAATAAAAATTAAAATGTTTAATTGAAAGTAAAAAAATCCAAAATGAGATCCTAAACAAGTGATTAATGCTAATCTATAGCAAAAGATCATGATTAATTTGTAGTTCAAATGGATGAGGTGGCACATCTGTTGAATGGGTGTTTTTCTAAAAAATTAAAAATCGCAAAATCTAGAAAAATAATCTCCAAATATTTACCCATAACTCTTAAATGGTTCACTATTTCTGGAAACCGGCTTACTTATCAGCCAATTTGACCCATTCTACAAAAAAACCATGTTTTTATTATTATTTAGATTCACCCTCATTTGGTCTAAAAAGACACTAGAAGTTACCTTGTAAAACAATCACCTGCAAGAAATTATGTAGTGTTCAGCTGAGAAATTAGCCAAGTTTTGCTCCAAAATTAGGGGGAAATTTTGTAGTGCCTTTTGGACCCAAATAACATATTCCACTACAAAATTGGTATCCCTCAACACTTATAAAATATAATGTGCAATTGATGTCACAATGCAACAACATTTCAAGTTTCGAGGAATGGAATTTAGGTAGCATACTTTGTTACTAACATAAAATAAGTTATTGATCCAATATAAACACCCCAACCCGAAGGACTGCTTTCTAGAATTCAGAGCATATTTAGTTGTGTATTAACCTATATATAGCAAGTATTCGATCAACAAATGTGACATCAACGACATGAAAACAAAATAATCATGTCTGATGAAGTTAAAAAGTTTGAGAAATGGGACAATATCATAAAGCAATATGAGGTTCAAGAATTGAAATCTAAACCATGTATAATAATATGGTGGAATTAAAAAAAATAGAAGAGAACACCTGACCCAGACACTACAAAATTTTAGAATAACATATATGAAAGGAACAATTGTATGTGGTATACTTATATAACAAGGAACATCAACGGTTGCATGAAGCAAAGAAGGCACAGAGTGAAGTCAACCGTCTAACATGTTGTATTTACTGACTTATGCAAGTTGAGGAGCTTCAACACTTTTATTTTGGGGACTTCTCTTTTGAGCATGGAGAACCCACCAATATCTGTGAATTTATTACAATCATCTCAGATCACAATAATCAGTACAAGCATTAAGTCTTTCCTCGTCGACTATGAAGAATTCCAATGATGCCTATCCCTCTCCACCCACATTATAGTCGAAGTGCGTGTTGAAGTGACTCCACCTGGTGCATAATCCAATTATTAGCAACCATGAATTTTGTAATTTTGAATTGTTTTGTAAAATTCACATCTCCTTGTTCTCTTCAGGATAAACAATTTTTTTGGGGTGGAAGATATGTTGGAGGATCCTAGTCAACTCATCAACTAGGTCCTCTTGATTGATCACCGATTAGTTGAACTGGTCTAATCGAGTCGGTTAGGCCAACTAGCAGACATTTATAGAATAACAATTGTCTAACCAATTGTGCGATCTGTCTATATAGGGTATTGAGTCTGATGATAAACATACGATTATCCCTCTTTTGTGCATTATGTCATGTTAATAATATAAGACTTGTTGTTGGTGTGTCCATTACTTATGTTCATTCTTGCTCACTTTATGTATACTTGCTCTCATACTTGAATATTTGTTATAATTTTCTATTGGCAATCTAATGTAATCTCATAGATTACAACACCTATGAAAATGTCAATCCTATTCAACAAAAGCTCCATCTAGTTAATCCTAAGAAAGTGATAACTATCAAACTTGAAGTCAAAAAACTTCTTCAGGTTGGTTTTATTTATCTTATTGAGAGGAGGTTGCGTTGGAGAAGGAAGTCTCGACAATGTTCCAAACCCTAAATGCATGTCTATCTTCAGGAGAGCAAGGCTTGCGGTCTTAACATTAGCATTTATGGATTGATATATATAGTTTACCTTGCTAATGTTAATTAAAAGATAAGTCGACCCCCAATTAATTAGGGTTTTGAATTTCCTTTATAGTGTGAGAGTTAGGGTTATTTCTAATGACACGTGCAACTGGTAACCAAGCCTCCTTTAGTTTCAGGCCATCATCTCTGTTTAAGTTATCCTCAAATTTCTCGATCTCAAGAGCTTCCCTTATTCTCCTTTTGTAGTAATGAGGATAGTGACAAGGATTTCTGCATTCTCGAAGCACATATAATGTTTCATGTTATAGCAGTGTTCGGAAATGGAATTTTTTTTTAATTCGCTCATGATGGACATCGGCTGCATGTTCTTTCAACCTTGTACTTATGGAACATCGTGTTTCCCCGATATATTTTTTCCCACATGAGCAGGGGATTACGTACACACCTTTTTTCAGTTTCAGATCAATGGGATCTTTGGCCAAGTCTAACATGTTTATTCAGGAGTTTGGAGGGGAGAAAACAACCTTTATGTTTATCCTTCTTGAAATCTTGGCAATCTTGTCAGTAGTGCCATGGATGTAAGGGAGAATGGTCTTTGTTAAAAAGTTGTCTTCCCTCTGATTTCTTGTTTTCGTGCTACATGCTTTCCGAAAGGTGTCAATGATTTGTTTATATTTGTAACCATTGATTAGAAGGACCAATTTTAGATGTTCAAATTCATCTTTTAGATGGTATTTCTCCGAGATTCTTAGTGCTCGGGTGGCCAAAGTTTTGATAATACCAATATTCTGTAATGGATGGTGATGGGAATCTGCATGTAAGTATATGTCAGTGTGTGTTTTCTTCCTGTACACCTAATGGGCCAAGGATTCATCTTGCTTCTTTGTGGTGAGTACATTGAGGAAGGGAAGACAATTGTTCTCCTCCTTCTCTATGGTGAATTTGATGCTACTACATTTTTTTTTTAGATGTTTTATGAAATCCATTATCTTTTCTTCACCATGTGGCCAATTTCTATATACATCATCCACATATCTCAACCACCATTTTAGTTTGAGAGGAGAAGAATCAATTGCTTTCTTCTGTATATATTCCATGAAGATATTTGCGACCACTGGTGAGAGAGGTGACTTCATGGTGACCCCTTCCATTTGTTCAAATATTTCTCCCCTAAAGACAAAGAACGTTGACCTAAGACAAATTTCCACGAGCTTGGCAATCTCATCATTAGAGACTAATCCCACAACATCAATATCTTGATCAATTGGAATCACGGTGTAGAGTGATACTATGTCAAAAATGACTAAGGTATCGTTCTCAACCAATTTCCAATCCTTCATCATTTCCACCAAATGTGTAGAGTATTTTATGAAGGAAAAATGGTTTCCTGTGAGAGGTTTAAGCTTCATCCCTAGATATTTTTCCAAAGCATATGTGGGTGAACCTATTGTGTTGACAATAGGTCGTAAAGGATTTCCGACCTTATGTATTTTTGGCAAACCATATATGTGAGGTATTACAACATCCTTTGGAATGAGTCTTTTCTTTTGATCAATGTCCAACAAGGAGTTATTAATGGCTAGTGATATTTTCTTGCACTACTACATTTTGACCAAAAATCCGACGGCCGTCATGTCGGATTTTCGACACTTCCCTGTCGCATGTACGACACTTTGATATTTTGTTAAGTGTCGGAAACTTGTCGTCGGGTTTTCGACACCTAAATAACCGTCGGTTAAGCGACACCTAAGTAACCGTCGGTTAAGCGATGAAATATCCTCGACAGTGGTGAAAGTTTTTTAATAAAAACGACAGCAAGAACCATCGGATTTGTGATGGATATCTACAAACGATGTCGGAAAAGAGACAGTTTAGAGCGTCGAATTTGCGATGGATATCTACAAAAGACGTCGGAAACACAACAGTTTAAAGCATTGTATTTGCGATGGATATTTACAAAAGACGTCGAAAAAGTGACAGTTCAAAGCGTCGCTTAAGCGACGCCTACTGAAATTTTTTTTTTTAAATATTGTGAAAATATTGTGCCAGTACCTAATTCGATTCCGAAGGATGGACTTAGTACAGAATGGATGGATGCTTTCTTTTAACATATGTATTCGACTTTAAATTTTCAAAAAGTGAGGCGGGGGAGATGGGTTTTCTGGTTATATCTCTGGAAAACTAAATTTAACAGCCCTGAGATGATATTTGGATATATGTTGAGTTCTCCGAATAAGTATAAGGGGCTTGTCAAGTTCTTCACAATGCAGCTTGGCAGTAAGAGCTTACACCTAGTTTGATGTCAAAAGATATAACATATCATTATATAGAGCCATTCAGAGAGATCAAGAGATAGGCTAAAATGAGTCTATTGTTTAACTCGTTGGAGCCTGCATGTTTACAGACACCTTTTGCATAAGACATCCTCCAGGGTTCAAACCACCTAAAAATGTAATGAATAGCAAATATGCAACACATTTCACTCACAAATTATTGGTATTAAAGATTTTGAATTTCTCAATTGACTTGAACTCGCCAACCTGAATCATGAACAAATTAAGCACTGGAATCAGTTAACGTCTTATAAAAAAGTGCATAAATTAAGCACTCACTATTTTATGTAAATCCATAAGTTTCCTGAATTCTGCAAATATGCATTTTGTCAAAAATCAACTAGAAAACTCAATATTAACTTACATGCTCCTTGGGAACCTGTGCAATCTCCAGAAACT
>LPNX010102668.1:0-34879 GCA_001517045.1 Pseudotsuga menziesii | reverse complement strand
GAACAAGATCCAAAAAAGCTATTGATAGTGGAAGAACCAAATCGATTGAGGAAACCAATACATAAAGATGCGAACTTATTGGAATTCTAACCAGTGTTCTGCACACCAGCTGCTATGCCCTTCATGGTTAGAATCAATTAATCGTCCAGACCTGGCAGCATACTCACTCATTGGATTCAATTTGACCAAATCAGCTCGGCATACTCACTCATTGGATTCAATTTGACCAATTCAGCTGCTGGTTTGGTTGAACTTTCCTTCGACAAAAGAGGGCTTCATATGGAAGTGTCTAGTTATCCCAATGCTCTTACTTCCTTACTTTGGCTGTCAAAATATAAGAAAATCAATAGCTGGAAGATTAAATGTGGGAAAGGAAGCAACTACAATGCAATGCAGCAGCAGTGACCCTCATCTTACATAGAGAGTGAGAGGGAAATTTAGGGGAAGAGAAGTTCAAATTTTAAACTATATTATGAACATAGTATTTTCACCTTTTCCATACCAGTATAATACATGCTAAATAAATATTTCTTCTGCATAGAGAACTTGTTTTTTATAATTCCAAATCAAAATTATTTAAGCAAACATAGATTACTCACCGATTTGGGGCATTCTATCGGCCTTAGCATGACCTCTGCAAACCCTCCTCTGCCTCTATAAACCCTCCTCTGTGTGACCTTTGTAAACCCTCATCTTCCTCTGCAAACCTTCATCTGCGTGACCTCTTCAAATCCTCGTACGCCTCTACAAAGCCTCCTCCACATGACCTCTGTGGCCCTCTGCTCTACGAGCTCTATCCCATGTGGCCCTCTCCTCTTCGGGCCCTCCTCTACCGCCCTCTCCTCTGCGAGCTCTGTCCCTTACAGCCCTATCCTCTTCGACCCTCTCCTCTTCGGCCCCTCCTCTACAGCTGTAATGGGTTAAAGGTTTATTTCCATATATCCACTGTGACCCATCTCTTATGTGCCTTTTATCCACTGTCTAATAGTCCCCTGTGTGCCATCTATCCACTGTGACCCCTCTCCTCTCTTTCTTTCACTGGTGTTACCTCCAGGATGAGAGACCAATCGTTGTAACGTTGGCCATAAGGAAAAAATAAAGACTCAACTGGGCTGGTTGAATAGAGAACAGGTAGCTCCCCAAAGGAGTGAATACTCAAGGTTTAAGTGCCAGAGCTAGCAGCTCAAGCAAGCCCGTCTCTTTCACTGGTGTTACCTCCATATTTGTTTTTGNAATCCACGCGCCGTCGGAAGTAACTGTCGGATTTTGGATCGAAATGTAGTAGTGTTGATAGCTCTGCCCATGGGGTTATCTTGTAATTTTCTATAGCTGCCACTCTCTAAGTGATCGTTCATTTTCAAGATGTAATCTTCAGTTTTCATAACTACAGTAGAATTTCCCTTATCTACCTTTAAGATCATGATATCCTTTCTTTCCCTTAGTGTTTTGAGATCAATGGCTTCGTCTCTTGTTAAGTTAATCCTGGTAGGTTTTGCATTCTTAAGCACGATAGCACACTCTTGGCAAATGTCATCAGCAGTGTCCTCAGCAGTGTCCTCTGGAATATCTTTAATGGTGTCTTCAATGCAGCAAATGATATTCTATGTTGGGATCCTCCTAGGTGCCAAAACATAGTTGAGACCTTTATGTAGGAGATCCTTGGCATCACCATCGATATATGTCTCTCCCAGATTAACAACGCGATTTTTAACACAGGACGAGGCTTCCTTCTGGTGAGGAGATTGAGTTTCAGGTATTGGCTGTTGGAAGCTTTGGCGAAGGCACTTTCTGCTTTCAGTGTTGTGCCAGATTCCAACAACAATGGGTATCTAATCTTATTTCTATAGACATAATGGTTATTTTTATTTATCTTGTTTCTTTCACATATTGGGTATCTAATCATATTTCTATAGACAAGAAGTGGGGTAATGTATACATATGCATGGATTTTCATGACTTGAACAAGGGTCATCCTAAGGACAATTTTACCACACCATTTATCGATCAATTTATTTACGAATATGTCGATAGTGAGACCCTTTTTTTATGGATGGATTCTCAAATCCATCTCGAGGATCAACATAAAACTACATTTATATGTCCTTGGGGTAATTTTTCTTATCGAAAAATTCCCTTTGGCATTAAAAATGTTGGAACTACCTTACAGTAGGCTCTACCTTTCATCTTTCATGAAATCAAGCTCATCCTTGAATCTTACTTAGATGATCTAGCGACTTGTTCTTGAAAGAGACAGGATCAACCTGCTCATCTTCGCATTGTGTTCTGTTGGAATATTCAACCCATCTAGACATTAGCCTTAATAATTTATTTAATTTTCTAGTGCTTAAACCATTATCAGTTGACCACCTAGGGTATAGTCCTAAGTATCATGACCACTCCAGACTATTACTTTTTCATTACTAGCCTCATTATCCTTAGATGCACCCTCTTCCTTGTTTCTAGGATTTAATTCACTGTAATGCATGATTTTTAGGCCCACTTGAGTCAGGTCCTATATTTTAGGAGGCCATCTTGAGTCAACTAGCCTTGATTTCATCACCTGAGTTAGTATGAGCTCTGATGACCACTAACACTCAATTGAACACCTCTTATGTGCCCTCCATCATTAGTTACCATCAGTTAACTAGCTAATATGCCTTCTTGTTCCACCTACTACCAGTTACACTCAATTAACTAATATGTTTCAGGAGTTATTACTACCAACTATGTCTAGTGATTTTTTCTATGTTATCTAATCTTTCCACATGTGTAGAGTTAAACTGCCTCTTTAGGCTCACAAATTTATCCCTTGGAGATGTATTATAAATGTAACCTTATTGGTAAATAATAATCATATGGAGTTTATACCAATTGAGTTTTCTCTCTTATGTTTCTGCTTCATTATTTTCTCTCCATTATTCTGCTCATCTCTATTGTAATTCTTGTGTGGTTACATCTGATTCAAGATTTTCATGTGCAAATTCTTATATGTTTGAGGATGTAGAGATTATAAGATTCATTTGAATCCTCATAAATGTATTTTATGTGTTGAGTATGGACGTCTTTTAGGTTTTATAGTGTCCAATAAAGGGATAATGGTCAATCCTTTGAAAGTTAAAGCTATTGTCAACTTGACTCCTCCTTCTAATGTTCGTCATCTTCAGAGGTTACAATGAAAAGTAAACTTTCTCGTCTTTTTTATTGCCAATTATTCCAAGATAAGTAAGGGTTTTATGTGATTATTAAAGAAATTGGTTTCATTTTTATGGGATGAAGCTACTCAAAATTATTTGAATCTCTTATGTCAGCTCCTTTACTCAGTCCATTAGATTATACAAAAGATTCTTTGTTATATTTGGCCACATTTGACTTTATAGTGGACATAGTTTTAGTTCAATATGATTATAATCTTCAAGAGAATACCATATATTATCTTAGTTATGCATTTATCACTGTTGGAATAAAATATTCACATGTTGAGAAACTAGATTCGGTGGTTGTTTTTCCCACTCAAAGATTCCATCATTATATTTTGTTACGAAAGACCACTATTGTTGCAAATGTCAACCTATTTCAGTATTTTTTCACCTGAATAAGCATGGGAATATTTAATAAAAGGATTATTATCATGTAATAATTTGACTTATAGTTTTAATCTTCTAAGTCTATGAAATATTTGGTTTTTATTGAACTTATTACGGAGTTTTCGAGTGAGAATTATGATAATATTGGACATGACTCATAAAATGATGAGTATAATTTTCTCATGTCTTCATCAGATCCTTGGTATGCATATATTATTATATATCTCTATACTTTGAATTTTCCTCAAAAAAATTTCACGAGATGAGCGATGATGTCTTCATCATAATGCAAAGGATTACCCTATTGTCGGAGATATATTGTATTGTCACATAGCTGATTCCATTCTTTGTTGTTGCTTGAGTCATGAAGAAGATGAGAGTGTTTTAAATGACTCTCATAGTGGAGCCTGTGGAGGTAATATTTCTAGGTTGGAAACTTCCCAAAAAGTCTTGTACACAAGATATTTTTGGCCCATGACCTTCAAATATTGCATTGAAGCAGTCAAAAAATGCCATGCTTGTCAACTATTTACCGTGACAATGCATGCACATCCTACTCCATTGTTTCCTGTCATCTGTAGGTCCCTTCACTAAATGGGGGGTTGATTTTATCACTTGAAACCCAACTTTGTCTGGGGAGCATATATATATCATTGTGGTTGCTGACTATTTTATGAAATGGGCGAAATGCATGCCTCCATTTTGTAGTGATGAGGAAACCATCACTTATTTCATTTTCAATCAGATCATTACTAGGTTTAATATTCCATGAGAGATTGTTACTGATCATGGAAACCAGTTTCAAAACAAGATGATGAATGAATTGACCACTATGTTGGGGTTTAGGAAAGAACATTCCTCCTCATTTTATCCTCAAGCAAATGGTCAAGTCAAAGTTGTTAATAAAATTTTAAAGATCATGTTTCAGAGAATGGTTAACTTTAGTAGATCCAATTGGCATATCATGTTAAATCCCACCCTATGGGAATACTGAACATGAGTTAATACTGCTACTGATTTTTCTCCTTTCCAAGTCGTTCATGGAGTTGAGGCAATTATTTCAGTTGAATGCAAGATTCCCTTATTAAATCTAATTGTTCAGCTCTTACCCGATACCTCTGCCTTTGAAGAGCATTTATCTCACTTAGAACATCTTGACGAACACCATTGAGATGCTGCTACAAGGAATGAAGTACATAAGAAACATGTGAAATTTATTAAATCTCTTCGTCCTATGGTTTTCTCTAAAGGATATATAGTCTTAGTCTATGGCAAAGATAAAGATCCCTTGGGGGAAGGAAAATTTAAATCAATGTGTCTTGAACCATACATCGTTACTAAATTGTTAAATAAAGGTGCATATTAGTTGGTTGATTATGAGGGTAATAAGTTGGTGGAGCCCATAAATGAGCTCTATTTGAAGAAGTACTATTCTTTGACAGATGATTTTATTTGTACATTATGTAAATTTGTTTCAAATATTTATGTATTACAGTTGTCTTCAATCTTGGCTTTCACTTATTTCATTCTTGTTTGTATTCTCAAATAATTTCAAAGTAATGGCTTACATAGGTTTCACAAATGGAACTAGTCGTCATACTAGGAATCTCTCTTCATCTGGATGGGTGATTTATTATCCTATTGTCCAGTTGGTTACGTCAGGTGTTGCTTGTCTTAGGACAACAATTAATAACGTCGTTGAGTATAGTGTTGTTATTGAAGTCTTAATAAATGCCATTTTCCATGGTATTTAATGGCTTGAGGTTCATCTTGATTCTCAACTGGTTATTTCTCAACTGAATACATAATTCCAAGTTCATGATCCTTCACTATTTGTACAGTTATTATGGGTGAGACTTCTTAAATGACAATTTATTACAATCAATTATTCACATGTTTCAAGAAACCAACTATTACACAGGCATATGCTGACTACATTATATATTGGCATTTTTATGATCCATAAAAACAAACATTCAACATTTGTATATACTACAAATAATCATATGTACAAACATTTCTACAAGTAAAATTGTCGAGGAAAAAATATGTATATATATAGGTAAAAGTTTGTATAGTCTATCAAAATACAAAATGGTGATTCTCATATCATACAAAAATTTTCCCTTATATCCCCACTATGCATCATCATCCTAGATCATCTATGTGGACTATTTATAGTCCATGTCACTCATGATAACATATGATGGAATTTTCCACCCTCTTGATGAACCGTAACCAGGAATGAGGTACTCCTACCACCCATCATTGCATCCTCTCTAGAAGATCCTCAACCTTTATCATGGGCACTTGCTTAGTTAAAGCAGTCAAATTTCTAAGGACATTAGCCAATGTATAATTGACATCTGTAGGTTCCTTAACTTAGATCCTGCATCTAAATCATGGGAAGCCCTCTGGTTGTACTGGTCCAATATCTATATATGACTGATGTTGAGTTAGTATCCACCACCAAAAACATATTGTTGATTACATTAACTATAATCATACCTTAAAACATTATAATCAAGGAAATTATTTGAAAATAACTTACTAATCACACCTAATGCAGTGTTAGGAGGGACTACCATGTCTGGATCTCTATTGAAATTTATCCCTGCATAGGGATAGTCATTGACAGCTATCACTTGGTGCTCCCACCAAGTGAAGAATCATCCTCAAATGAATGAGGATTTCATCCCCCTCACAATCACAACATTAACCCTATCCATCTAATAATAGCAAGCTCTCATAGATCCCTTGGATCTACATATACTCGTGGACTCATAGAAGGTACTTGCTCGAAGAAGAAAATGCATAGGAGGCTCCACAACCCAAATTTTTTCATATTCCCAATATTTCATCCTACTATTTGGGATTTTAAGCATCCCAATAGTGTAGTAATCCAATCATATATCATAGGCTAAAGGTATTGCAAAACATAAAACATTTGTGTTTGTCGATCTCATTACTTAACCAATGGCCATGGCTATAATATTGAGGCTCATATCATCAATGTCTTTGATTGGAGCTTGTGTACCAACCTTTTGTGTCCCGTATATGCACTAGACTTCCATATACTCATTGATGTCCATCCCCTAAATACTATGAGCTTTGAAGCTAGGCACTTATCCTCAACAAGAGAGTTTGGTAAAAAAATATATGTCTTCAGCCTCTATTTTAAGAGGTTGACCATATAGCATGAAGGAATTACCCTTTGGATCTCAGTACCCTATCAAAAGTTGTAATAAACAAATTTAGGCATGCATATTGTTCACTTCAAATAATTTCACCAACCCACAATTTTGAAGTGCTTGCATTTCTTTGAGGTCTTCAAGGACATGATTATCGATTTCCCTGTGTTCTCTTTCCCTCCATTCTATCACCATCTTGCAGACAAAAAGGTAAATTGCAGTTTAAAAATTTCAATTTCCCCCCTTTCTGCAATCATACATGGGTTTTAGTACATATAGGCATGCATATACACACCCTGTAGTGTACTAAGGCATGTATGAACTACTTCATACATGCCCCGCACCAAAGCATCAAACGTATGACAATTTTTTCAAGTAGGAATTTCTTAAAAATAAAAAACTATAAATAAAATGCAATAAATGAATAATGGAATGAAATAGGAGGTCAAGCTTTCCTACTTGGATATAGCAACACCTAGAATCGTTGCTCACATCCTTTGAAATCGTCGCTTGGAGATCAAGGTAGTATGGACACCAAAAACTCATTTTTTCCAATTTTCCAAATGATATGGTAAAAATTATTTTTTGCCTAATTTATATTTCATTTTTACCCACTTTCCTATAGTTGGATAATTTTGTCTTTGGGGACTAATAGTGAATGTATTTCAGTGTTACTTGGCAAATTATATTGGAATTTTGTACAAGGAGATGATTATTTTTCGGCCTCATTGTCATTTTAATAGGTATTATTTTCATAAACTAGCATATAGGTTAGGTTTTCCTGCCTTTACATTATGCATTATCCAACTCAATTTTGAAACACCCTAGGGTTTGTTTGTGGAGTTATGACATTAAACTTTTTCTACATATTTATGTTATTTATCCCAAAATAGATCCTTCCTTTATTTATGCTTATGTATTCCTAGGTTTGGGAGTCCCTTTGTAGTGTTTCATGACTTAATGTTGAAGACTCATTCTTCTTCCTTATCTTATTTTTCTATCCATTTTCCTATAGGGGTGTCACATACCCCAATTTTGTAAAATAATGTTAATTGTTTTAATTATATTCCTGAGACATTATGTTAAATTTAATGTAAAGTAGGAACTGATGACTCAGCAGAGTCAAAAGAAGTGGAATGTAATTCTGAATATTTTATTATTAATAAATAAAAAGTGGAGACAACAGCATTAGGGAGAGCTGTTAATAAGAGGTTACTGGCCAAACTGGTGGATGGAACTAGGTGGAGGGAAAAATACAAGTGGCAGCATCCTCAAACACTTCCTAAGTTGCAGGTGGCAACTTCCCTATATTTGGGGTCATGATCCCCCAAGAAAGTGGGATCAGAGTAGGTGGCTCATTAAATGACAACTAACCCAAAAAAGACCTAGGAAATCTTTTAAAAGTACCCAATGAATAGAGCTGAGGCTGCTCAGATATTTTCCAGAGAATAAACATTTAGGAGAATGCTATTCAGGAATTTCATTGGGGAAAAAGGGAAAAACAGTAAGGAAGTTGTTTTGAGAGGAATGCTGCAGTAACTTGGTCTATTACAACTTGTTAGCTGGGAGAACTTACTGATAAGTTCAGATTTGATACTGAGTTTTGAAGACTGGTATTCGACTATTGCTGCACCTAGTTCCAGCCAGGGAGACCAGAGCAAGCTCGGGGGTCCTGAGGAGTCGTTGTTTGAGCGCTCTCCCGGAGTTGGTAGGGAGGAACGGCCTCCCATTACTGTTGTTGTCCAAGTTCAAACAGGTTCTGTCACCTAACTATCTTTGTTTAATAACTGTGAATGGTTGAATGTTAGGTTGCTGTTTATGATATAAATATTTAACTGGTTTAGTGATGTAAATGTTCTTAGTTTATCAGTAATAGAATCTTTGGATGAAAAATAAGAACCCACTGTATTTTTCCACATCTGGGTTTACCAGACCGTACTCCAGCACAAGGGTAAAATTAAATAGAAAGATGATATGATGATAAAATAAAATGGAATATGAATGAAATTTCAGATTGTTTCTATGTATGGTTTTAAAAGAAATATCCTTTGTGTCAGGAATTGCAATAATCTGTACAGAAAAACTGTCAAGTCTTTTTAGAACAGAGAAACAATTAAAATGTTTACTGATGATAGTATGTACCAGTAGAAAAAGCAGTTCTGGTTACTTTAGTTACTTTCAGCAACCTATTCACTTTATAGATTTACAGTTTACTCCCTTCCAGTCCTAATCATTGTTTATGTAAGAAATAAATAAAAAGAAAGAATAGCTAGAATTCCGAATTAATTCTACAGGTAATCTAATTATACAGGGTTCACATATATATATATGTGTGTGTACATAGGTTATTCATTTGATTATGTTCTATCTAGCTAAATATAAACAAAAATGTATAACTGTAAACTTATACTTCTCAAAATATTAACTGTGTAAATATTAACTGTATAGTAATTAGAGTGGTTCTTTTATGAGTAAATTTTATAATTAATAGCTTGTCATTTAAATGAGATATTATAGAATACTGAAAGGGTTTCTCTAAGACATAAGGTATCTAGTATAGAAACTGTAATAACACAGTAAATAAATAATAATTTATCTTGTGTTTATAACTAATAAAGAATAAGGTTGATAAATATAAAAATTTATAAGCACAGCTTTATACTTATTTAAATGAAGCAATGTACTCTATTATAATATCAACAGTAATTGGATTAGAACTCTGTATTCAAAGGCTGTTTATAATAGATACCTAAATTACTGTATTAAAATATAAATTCATTATAAGTTGCAGGATAACAGCTATGTAACAACAATTCCAACTCTTTCCAATAAGATAAACTAAGTATAAATATTAATAGGAACAATAGTACTCATAGATAAGATAATATGATTATAATATACTCCTTTTATTTATGTACTGTATGGACAAGTATGCAGGTTAAAATACTAAGTACAGGAACAGTAATAAGGGTGAGCTAGTCAATCTTAGTAATATAAGATCAATTATAAATTCCATACTTAAAAAGTAAGTAATTGTTAGTTACTTAAGTACGCCACAATAAATATGCATAAAATAAACAGATTTACAGTATGCTCGACCTATCGAGCCATTTTCCTTTTTACAACTTAACTAATATAATTTACAGAGGTATATTATTAACCCAAGATAAATTTCCAAGATCATTTAAACATTTCTCTTAAGGCCGAGCTTAAATATTATTAATTTAATACAAGTAAGAAAAGAAATAAATAAATTACAGTAAGGTACTGTAAGCATAAGCTATTTGAAAAGACGGTATTAACAACTCATATTTTAAATTAGGGTTTAAACCCTGTAAATACAAAATACTAGCAGAAGTATGAAGTCGAGGGTTTCAAACCCCTTTTTCCAAGTTATCTCTCGGCCTTATCATTTACATAGTAAAGCTAAGCGAACAGTATAAAATACTTCTTAAAGCCACAGCTTCTACAAGTTTTTAAAAACAGAATTAAAATATAGTTACGGCCTGAGCTAGAGCACCCTCGTGCAGCTCAAGGGCCCCATTAACTACTAGAAAAACAAAAAAAGGAAGTAACAGGTAAACTGAAACCCAAAGGGTGACAGACTTTGACAACACAACCATTTTGTTCCAAATGGACCAAGCAAAGAGTAACAGCCATGGTTAAAAACCAGGCTTACCCGTAAAACCCGAACTGCTGTCGTAACCTCGTACAGCCAAGTAGAGGAAGGAACTGACCTATAACAAGAAGAGTATCACATTAAAATTGTTTCGAAATGAATTCTTATTATTTATTCTATGTAAAATATCGAATAGAAGAAGGACTGACAGTCCTCTTACCTTTTTCTATAATGAGATGCATCCACCCTCGAACTGTGTAACAACCTCGAACGCATGTAGGAAAGTCGTCTGCAAAAGGGAGATTAGAGTTAACAGCGTAGCATACATCCATATGCAGTCCCGAAGAAAAAAACTTCAGCACTCACGGAGGAGGAAATTATTTACAGACGAGGGTTCTAGACATGAGAATAGCGAGGGAGGAACCCTGAGAACTTCATCAATAACCATCGTAAAGCACCATATAGTGTCACAACAACTCCTCCCTACAGGTAGTGGACGAACATTCAAGGAGGAATAGCATTTGGGAGGCTGCCACAGAGCAAGGTAACGACAGTGCTGGGGAGTATTCGCAGCAGAGCGAGGAATGCCCGAAGGCGATGAAAGAATGGAGAAGTAGGGTTTAACTATGGCCCTTTTAACAGACCAATGCATGGATAAAGAATTGCCACGTTACCACGTAAATTTTTACACGATGTGGGTAAATTTGTATAGTCCTAGGAATCCAACTTTTACAAAAATGATTTCCAATCATTTTAACTTATCCAAAGTTTCGTTTAATCCACCATGCACGTAGTATGAGAACCTATATTGTTTGTCACCAAAAACTTGGTTAGTAATCATCGAGGTCGTTGGAAATCATACGAACCTTATAAACATAATTATGGCTTACAACATAAAGTATATCCTTTACTTTACCTTAACTTTAACTCTTTGCATACCTCCTTTCTATACTACCATGTTATCATCAAACGTCGAAATCATAAAAATGACAAGGGTCATATAAAGTATGACTTAAGAGAAGAGGAGTAATGATATTCTCTTAATGATAATCTTACTTACAAGTATCTACCTTGATATTCTAGTAATTGTAAAGTAACCAAATTAGAATTATTATTTAACCAAGTATATTTATTCATGCAAAGGAATTAAAGAGGCCATAATGGTAAAAGAGGATAGAATGCAGATTTAAAGCTAATCCATAGACTTGTTAAGTATAAAGATATATACTATGACACAGTTGTTTATAGACTTGGCCCTTGTTCATTAAGCCAATCTTATCATAATCAAAAGCTAGGATATTATTAAGTCATGAAAAGAAATTCTTTACTTACATAATCTAACTATGATAAGTATATCTATATTTATGGTAGTCACTTATCTTGAATGATTTAGTTTGGAACTAGCAGGTTTGTATGAAAGTATGTTAGGTCTTTAAAAGCTTAAAGGTTATCTTGAGATTTGAATAATATTATTGACTTTAAATAGATTATTATTCTCCAAACAATTATAGTATAGAGGAATTTAAAACTCCAATACTAGCATAATTTATTTGATTGCAGTATGCAATGAAGTTATAATCCCCTTAAACTTGGGAGAAACGAAAGTGAGAGTTTTATACATAAACTCTTTAGCACTGTATATTATCCTTTTTAGGCTTGGCTTAATTTAGTAAGTTGAACCAATAAAAATAGACCTTGATCTTACCTTTCTGCCTGTAAAGACTTTTTTTAAAGTATTTTATCTTACATTTGACAACCATGGTAGATGTGAAATAGTTCTGTAAGATTTTGAGGACTATAGTATTACGGTAAATAGAAAGAAAATGGTTGCAACCTTTACTGATAAGTTAAATTTTATCCCTTAAGAATTAAAAAAAATAGAGACAACAAAGTAATTATACCTTGATCACCTTGAATTTTGTCTAGTATCTATTCTTTACTGAGTTCACTGTTGCGACAATCTTATTTCAAATGCTTTAGAAATTTACAACAAGTAGCGCCCAAAGCTTCTTACCTGCAGTCTGTAAGAATAGGAAAAACTCTCTGCATTAGCTCGAAAGTTAAGTAAGCCCAGTTTTTGCATGACAGTCTCACCTTATGGTCGCAAAAAGAACAAAATCAGTAAACTGAAAAGAACTGTTCTATTGCTAAACATAACCAACAAATAATGAATTTTGATAACATATAACTAATCAAACAATTAGTGACTGCATTTATTGAAATTATATGCATTTTAAAAATTTTAAATTTTTCAAAAAATTTGGGGTTTTGACAAGGGGACTCTAACTGTATTTTTTTTTTCATTTATAAATGTGTTGCATCGTTCCTGATTGTGATTTTGATCCTAATGTCAACTTCTAGCTTAATTCTATTAATAAGCCACATCTACAATCTCATTATCATTAAGGCTTGCATATTTTTATTTTTCAACTTGACACATGTTTACCAGGAGGAAAAATGCTCTGAGTGTCCTTATCTTGCACATGCTCCTAGAATTATGCATAGGTTTGTTTCTTGCACTTGGAACTAATTCGCTCGTCACTGACACTTGTTTCCTACCATGTATTTTAGCATCATTTTATTCCTTTTCAGGGTTTTATAATATCAAAAAGACAAAAAAATCAAATATTCCAAAAATATAGAGGGGAATGTTTAGTTATTATTTATCTTTGGCAGCAGTCGTGTCACCTTTGAACAATGCACATTGTTTTGAGTCACTTTTCTCAGCAATTTGGGTTTCTAGTATGGCCTTAGGAAACTAAAATCGTTTATACATTGTCTCCTTTGACTAGTTACTCTTCTAGTCACTCTGGAGAAGTATGTTGATGTCTCATGTGTATGATAGACTTAAGTCTCGTTCATTCTTTAGTTTATGTCGCCTCATATACTTATTGTGTCATGCTTATGTCCCAGGGAATTTTTTCCAACTATGTTGGCAATCCCTTAGAACTCTTGACTTTAGTATGTCGGCTTTCTTGTGTGTCAAGTATGCTTCAAAATCAATAAGTTTGTCTTACCATATATTTAGCCTTTTGCTACTACCTCATGTTGGATGATGGGGATTCCTTAATGCCTTGACTTCAACTAATCTATGTTTGGATAGTGATATAGATTCATTTTAGTACATTGGAGCTTGCAATCGTTAGTGGCAATTTTCCTCGCTACTAATAGTGGTAATACATCAATGTCCCCTAATCATCAGAGTCTATAAGTTTTCAATGTCAAGACATCATTCACACTTTTTAGATTATACTATGTACCTTGCCTCTAATTATCATTATTGGTTAGTTAGCTCATTTTTATTAACGACATACATCAATGATCGATAATCAAACAATGTATTATTGTGTTCAACTTTAGGACTTTTATTCACATAGATTAGACTCATACCCATGTCTGTTAGTTTGAAGAGATCAAAACCATTATAGTATCACATCTTTTTGCTATGAATCGAGTTGTGTTGGATTGTCATTTACTAATTTTATGACATTGATTCTTATGGAGATTGATATTTCTAGTACTTATTTACAAATATCTTCATTTGATTCTGAGACATAGATCCACTCTATATAGCTTTGTGGATATAATTTATTTTGACATGGATCCACAGTGTATTCATTTTTCATGACCATGATGACTTCTTATATGTATCACATGCATTTGCAGTGTACTTGGTTTGGTGACAATGCTCCTTATTACTCAGGATCATGGGTATCACCACCTCAGGAAAAGAGACTTATGACTTGTTCTATTGTAGGTTACTACCCATGGCTAGTTTTTTACTACTTATTCCAAGTCCGCCATGCACTTACTTCTGAATATAACGTATTTCAAAAATCAGTTGTCCTTCTAACCTCACACATTAGGAGGTCAGGAGGACCTCCTAATGTGTGAGGTCAAAAGGACAACCTCCTTGTTTCTCTATGGTTCAAGAAGACTATCCCTTCTTAGTTAAAAGACTCAAAACCCCTATTTTATTCAAATACGCATTGTGGAAGTGCATAGCACACGTATACATGCCCTGGAAGTGTCATAACCATGTATGGCATGTTTCAACATTAAAATACAAATAATTATTGGGAAAAGTGAAATTAGTTTCACAAGTTCTAATATCCTTTTTCCCATGGATAACTATCATAACTTCCCTAATTGCCTCCCAAAAAGTATAAAAGAGGCTAAGGAAGGAACGATAAGGAGGAGAAAGAATTGTATCATCCTTATGCTAAAAACATCATATTGAATCAACTACCACAATACCACTTCTACAAATAATTCCCCCATATATGGAAATCTGCATTTCTAGCAGCCTCACTTTTATCTAATCAATAAACTACAACATTGTTTCTTTGGACTTGTTTTCTTTAGAGTACAGAGGAGTTGTGCATGTGTGTGGCTCAAGCAAAGAGAATTAGATTCCAATTCATAAAAGTGTCTCAACCAAGAGAATGTGATATCCTTCTTGTATCTCGGTATTGTTGGAACATTTTAACCATCTAGACATTAGTCATGCAACATGCATGCAACATATTTGATCTCCCTAGTGTCTATACCATATTAGTTGACTTCCTAGTTCATCGTATTGTCATTTTTTGTCGCATTATCCACTATTGTTCCCTCATACATGATTTTATGACCTCGTTCACCCTCATCCATGATTTTATCCATCCACCATCAGTTACATCCAATTAACTGTGATACTATCATTTAATTGGGCCACCTCTTCTAGATTTCATCACTATGGGTTGATAGTGAGCTCTGATGACTACTAAATGTCAACTAAACCTACTTATGCACTAATACATCATTATTTATCATTATTTAACTCCTTAATGCACCCTTTTGGTCGACCTAATGCCAATTACTCTTAGTTAACTGATCACCATCATGATTTACAACTAGTTTTCAAATCTAGTGATGGTTCCTATGCAAACTAAGCCTACCCAATGAGTGGATTCCAAATTCCTCCTAAGGATCATGAATTTATCTATTGAGTATGTATTATAAATGTAAATATATTTATTGAATAATATATGAATGGAAATTATTCCACTTGAGCATATTTTTCTTGTGTTATGCTTAATATTTCTTCAAAATTTCTTCTCTACTCTCTATGACTGTAATAAATTATTAGTGAAGTTTGTTATGTAATCTAGATCAGCCTATGAAAAATATTACATGGTATCATATGGTGAATGTTACATGGTATCATATCTTAGGAAATATAATCTTAGATTCTTCTAATAGTGCACCAGAAGTAGTGGAGTTACCATAGAAATCCTAGGGGCAATTGCCTTGAAGCCATTGGATTTATCCATTGAAGTCTACCCAGGTTTGATGCACTCTTAAATGTTCCTACTATCGAAGTAAGGATATATTTTCGATTCTAATCATATTCCAATTTTTTTTTCTTTCTGTCACTGGTGTCTACAACAACTTCATGGATTCGAATCATATTTCAAAGATGAGTGAATATCTTAATAGACAAGGTCTCTATGATGTGTCTATTGAAACTGTAAATGAGTCCTCTTATGAAGATAAGAGTGATTAGCTAAGTGACTATGATAGAGCATATGGAATTATGTGTCTGGATATGTCTCCCAAGATGCAATATCTTATAGATTATGTTGAGTATCTGTTTGAGCAATGGGGCGATCCAGATAGATATTTTGGTGTGTAGAAAGAATAAGTTGATGTATGGAATGAATACAACACCTCCTGTTAGCTCTCATGATGTCACGAGCACATGCGTTTCTCATGAATTCGTTGTTCATGAAGAAGAAGATGCAGAATATTCAACCTTTGATCCAATTCGACTTGTTCAACTTTCTTTCTCTGTTTCTTCCTCTATTTTCCAAGAATCACCTTTACATGAATATAACAATAGAGTTGTTGTACCTGTTGAATATATTTCCATTCATTCATATTTCTCTTTTGATTCTTCTATTTTTAATTCTAAGCAAAGTAAGCCAGTTAATGCTCTAGAAGTTGAAGAGCAATTTGATTCCTCTCTTTCCAATGAGATCATTGGTGTACAAGATGGCGATCTATTGAATTTTTTGGAGGTTAGATCATATTTTGAAAGTGATGCATTCACTATCCTTGGTTCAATGCCTCTAATGAAATCCTACTTGATTTCTAGCACCTATTCTCATAGTTGCAGTAAATATGGAGAACCTCATGAATTTTCCATCACATGACATACTTGGAACCTTGTTCCACATTCTTGGAGTTAATATCACCTCCTTTGATTTGAAGTTAACGTTTTAAGATAATTCAAATTCGCTTGGGATTGATCTCATCTATCATGGTTCAAAGTTCATGGATTAAGCATATAAAGTTTCTTTTGGATTTGATCATAGGAAGTTCAAGTCTGGTGAGCACCTTCATTCTCTATTTTGTCAAAGTACCTCAATTGCTCTACATGGTTCTAGTCTCCATAATGTAGTTGTTTATGTACCTAATTAGGTTGAGAACATTCCTCTTATACAAAGAATAATATCCGTACAGACATAATCATTTATTTTTTAGAACAATTTTTTTGTTTCCTTTTCATGTCCAGTTTTTAGGAAGTATTTTCCCCATGTAGTTTTGCCTTTTTCCTTGGTTTACATGGTCAAATAATATAAAGGGTAACCATAGGCCTAATTGATTGGGCCCTAAATTTAGCTTCATAACTCACATAAGTCAGGATTAATAGTGGGTGTTGGAATGTTTAAACCATCTAGACATTAGTCATGCAGCCATGCATTCATGCAACATGCATGCATAATATTTTATCTCCCTAGTGTTTAGACCATATTAGATAACTTCCTAGTGCATAGTATGTAATTTTTTGTCTCATTATTCACTATTAAACCCTCATCCATGATTTTAGGACCTCATGTTCCATAATCGATGATTTTATCCATCCACCATTAGTTAACTTGGCTACATTCAGTTACCTGGGCTACCTCTCCTAGATTTCATCGCTCTGTGTTGATAGTGAGATCTGATGACCACTAACTTTCAACTAAACTTCCTTATGCACCCATAAATCATTAGTTATCCTTATTTAACTCCTTAATGCGCCCTTTTGTTCCACCTACTTTCAATTACACTTAATTAACTGATCACCATCAGGAGTTACAACTAGTTCTCAAGTCTAATGATGGTTCCTATGCAAATCAAGCCTACCCAATGAGTGGATTCCAGATGCCTCCTATGGATCACAAATTTTTCTACTGAGGATGTATTATAAATGTACACATCTTGATTGAATGATATATGAATGGAAATTATTCCACTTTAGCATATTTTCTCTTGTGTTCTTCTTAATATTTCTTCATAATTTCTTCTCTATTCTTTGTGGCTATAAGAAATTCTTAGTGAATTCTGATATGTAATCTATATCAACCTATGCAAAAGCTTATAGGCATTATTATTATATAAATAATTCTCTTTGTTGGCATATAATGTGTTAACTGGTTGTTTTTCATTAGCTTGGAAATTTAATGCATTTGAATTGCAACTAATTATTCTATTTTTGCAGCTTTTTGTTTGTATTTTTATTTTATTTGTTATTGTAGGTTTTTCAAGAACATATTTGGATCAAATTTTAAAAAAATGGATCTTCTTCATCCGTTGGATTACATGTAGGGTCTTGATCTTTTGTTTTCAATACTTTCATGAGTATAAATCTATTTAATTGCATTCTTAAAAGGATTGTCTAAATTTTCTTTATGGGGCATCGCTCTCTAATGGCTCCAGCCCATAGCCATTAGGGTATTTTCCCCAAAACAAAGAGAAGATGAAAATACAGAGAAAAAAAACGTGAAAACACCCTACAAGGTGTGAGGCCCGAATGTTATATTGTCATAATAATAAAAGTAGATGTAGCGTAGGAAGAAGAGGCATCATGGTCTCCATCTAACACTGTGAAGATGTAAATCTTATGGTTTTCATCTACATAGTGTTTGATGTTGATGGGGGATAGTTGTATAATCATGGAAAGAAGTATAGAGAAAATCAACATGTCTATCAGAAATTTTTTGGCTAACGTGAAGAAAATCATGATGGAAGTTTGCATGCTCAATCAGAACTATTGTACGAAACTACGTAAGGAGCTAGTTTTACTCCATGGTCCCCCAGAGGTGATATGTGAGAAATGATCAAGAAATTAATAAAGAATTATCATCTTTAGACATTATAAATTTTTTCTTTCTCATGGTTGAAATGTATTACACATTTTTCCCATTAATAACATACTCATGAAAGTTTGAGAGTTATCAAGTTGTTTTATACAATCTCAAAATGGAACGTTATATATTTGATATCTCATTTTTTCTATGTATTGTTTCTTGATATGCTTTGGTGTATATCACATACATATGGTTCATAGAAAAACCTACCCATTCACAATTGAATATTCCAATTGCATAGTTTGGTGCAAAAGCACTATGTGTCCTTCCCAACATGGTGTGTTTCACTTTTTAACCCTTTAATTGACCTTGTAACATCACCATATAAGGAGAATTGTAACCACAATATAAATTCTTAACTAAGGGCATCCCTATGTCACTTGATTTTACAATGGTGCACATGATTATCCTTTCTAGAAACTTCTATTATTGATCCATGTACTTTCATACAACATTCGATTATTAATCCTTAAGTTTTCCTTTTTCTTTCTATAAATTTTCTTATTTGTTGGAAATTGAATCCAAATTTTACAATGTTCTTTCGTTGTATGACCTTTTCTAAAATTGACAAGTGTGGCATCAATTGGGTCCATATGATTTAGAATATTACCAATCACAAGGGTGTAACTTTAGATTCATTAGTAGCACCTAAGAAGAGTCTCTTTTGCATGACCCTCCCTTCATTATTCACATTTATAAAGATGGTCAATGTCTTATTTGTCGTAATTGGGTTCCTTTTCATAAGGATAAGTGAGCTTCTTGAATACCACTACTATTCAGAGACAGTATTTTAGTGTATATATTTTCCCTATACAATTTTCTCGCCAACTTGGTATAGATCAATAATCCATGTTCTTCCATACTACATTCCTTTATTGTATCCATGTATAAAGTCTATCCACTTAACCCCTTCCCCTACCCCTTGTCAAATATTTTATTTTGGGGCCATCATCAGAGTTGTACTGATCATGAGTACCAATAGAGTTACAATTAAGGAAATCCAATACATTGAGTTCCACAAACATGGTATTCAATCTCTTGACTTCTATATTGTTGGTTTGTTTTCTTAATTACATTGTTTGTTCAATTTTCACTTTAACATGATCCTTCCATATCATCCACCCCATTTTTAATTCAAGTATTAGTTTAGGTTCTAACAATTATAGAACAATATGATTACACACACTTTTCCAAGATTTATGCTACAATCCTTCATATATGACTTTTGGATGATATCGAGAGGAATCTCCACAAAGCTAAAGTGTATATATTGGATTTTGGAATAACTATCAAACCATTGATCACATATTCACAATTTGTGCCATTATTAGGGGGGCACTCGCCATTTTTTCAAAGTCATATGCTCTTTTGTGGAATTCCAAAAGGTGTTCAACTCAATCTTGAGAGAGACCTTGCTCCATAGGTTATGTGACATTGGTATTCTTTAGGCCCCTTTTCATGTCCATCATAAGACTAATTTATTAGTTAATTTTTCGTCATCTTCACACCACTTACAACCTCTCATATTGCATTAGGAGTACTATAGGGGTCAAACAAGGTTTCCTTCTATTTTTCACTCTCTTTGGCATCCAAATCGATGGGTTGTATTCCTTCTACAATATGGGGATGATTTTGTTCTACTCCGCATTTTGATCCTCTTAATTCTATTTCTTGAAGTCGTGACCCTATTGAATTCCTTCCTTGAGGGGATATAATGGAAAATAGATTATGTTTCTTTCCTCTATCATCTTTGGTAGATGGTATTTAACTTGAGCAAGACAAAGGTTATGATGTTCACTGTGTTGAACCCTTCTCTCTTCAACTACAACTTCTACTTTTCATGGAATGAGATCAATATCACCATGACCTATACATACTTGGTGGATTATAACTTAGGGTCTTGGTTGATTTGAAGGCATATTTTCCAACCTCTTATTAACAAGGGATATGGTGGCCTACTTGAGAAACTTGTGCTTTTAAAGTCACTTTCAGGATATCTCATCCAAAGTGCACCATTTGTCATGATAATTAGATCAATTGTTCTTGATGGTTACTAGGTCTAGGTGGCTGGTTTGATTTGGGATTATTGGGCTATGAAGAAGATATTACATACCCTTTTCTATGGAATTCCATTCATTGCAAGTGGAAAATTCCTCAATACATCATCTAAGTGTTGTTGAGTGCCCATCCTTTGTAAATCGAGGCCATATTATACGTGTTTCTTTCTTCAATGAGTTTGGGCTCTAGGTCATAAGGACATGAATTTGGGGGTTGATTTCCAAGAATAGAGGGAATACCATGATCATTCTCAATACATGAGGGGGGTAAGCCACTAGGTGTGTTAAAGACTTGTTGATGTTTGGTTAAAACCCACTACAAGTCAAAGTGAATTTATGGGGTGGGGATATCCATGACTTGAATGGCATGGAATTGGGGAATGATTGTAATATCCCTTATATGATGTACAGATAATAATATTAACTTGCTGCAATTTTTTAATTAAAATTTCTGAAATTTAATTAATTCACACAAAGCCTTCTCGGACTGGGCAAATCAGGGATTTCTTCTGGGAAATTTTGCAAGCAAAAGGACTGAGTAGTGGGAAGAAACCAAAGATATTTTAGAAATATAATTTAATCTTCCCTAACACATTTATATCTGATTCCATTTAGGGTTCAGAGTCCGCTCCGTGGAAACCTACTACCACGCTTCTGGGCAGTCAAACCGTGAAACTAGGAAGAGTAGTTTGGTCTGTTTCAACCAGGGGCTTATGAAAACTTGAAGAGGGTTGTTACAGTATTAATTTAACATAATAAATAGTTTTGGACAATTTTCATAAGTTCTGGAAATTTCTGAGTAGTTTTGAAGAAATGTTGGTTTTTCCGACAGTTTTGGCCTAGTTAAATCTAGCGCAATGGAGGATCCAAAAATGCATTACAGACCCAAATAAAAATTGTTTTGGAGGTATGTAAGGTAAGGTGAGTCTGTCAGTGACCCATAGGAACAAACGGGGCTCAGTTTGAGTTAGCAGAACTCATTTTACATCAAATTTGGCAAGATTAGTCAATGAAAGCTAGCAATCTAGCTAGGGTCTAGATTTAAGCAGTTAATTCGTGTAAATTTAATTTCTGAGATACATATGAATTATTACATAGGTAAATAACATCCCACTGAACATATAAAATCTCTTCATACAGTTCCCCAACCTTGCATATTCCTCATAGCACTCTGATTCATCAATTTTCCCCCATACAGTGATAAAATAAGCTTTTTGAGGAAACTGAAGACAAAATTCTTTATGAACAAATATGTTTCGACCTGATATATATAAATTATAGAGTAATATTCTGCTATAGATCATAAATCAAATAATAAACTGACCATTACAGGGAGACTCCAAAATAAAGGGGCAGGAGGCCCAGAACATGACCGACAAAAGTGGTTGTGAGCACAGGTGAAGCATGGGCTTCACTGGAACTCAACAAAAACTTGATGGAGGCTGTAATAAATTCTGGAATAATCTTTAATGGCTGAAATTAGCGCTCCATAAACCTGCAATAGATAGAAAGGGAGATAGAAGAGAAGGGAGGAGGGGTTTGGGGACCATCACCCAATGTTCTGAGGCACAACACTTAGAGAGTATGCTCACATAGCATAACCACAATATCAAATCAACCAAACTGAAGCAATGGGTTTGAATTTATCTTTTATAGACTTATGGATGACCTACTTAGTAAGTTGAGGCCAATGGTGACCTGTGAGAGCAAGTCAACCCCATGGATGACCTAACCCTAGCCACAAAAGCACCCCCTTTGGGAAATTAGGCAAGTAGGACCATGTAGAATTGTTTCTAATTCCAAATAATCCTTCACAATTAGAAACTGCGCCTTCCTTTATTCAAAAGATGCCTCTTTTGAGTTATGACAACTTTATGCTTTTCTTGGCTCATAAGGAAACTCTTTCTTTCCTTAAAAAAACTTTCCTGCTTTTACTTCTTTCTGCTTTTTCTTCTTTTAGGAAACTTTCCTTTATTCTCTTTCTTTATTTTTTCATGGACTTTCTTATTTTTACCAAGGAAAGTTGACTAGCTTTCCCCAATGCACCCTCCTGACATGGCAGCCTTAATTCCACATCATTATTGTGTATAATAAATAAAATTGCTGAAATAAAATTAAATACATGCCTTAGAACAATTATTTAGGAAAAATTTATCCTAGGAGGAATAATTAATAACAACTTGAGCCCCTAGGAACTTAGTATGGTCAACACTTTTAATGGTCAATTTAAGGGGACATGACAATCCTCCCCTCCCAATGCTGCTTGTCCTCAAGCAGAAGCACCACAGAGTGCTGCAAATTTGTCCACCATGTTTCTGCTGCACCACTCTGATCATAGTCATTTCTTTAATGCCACTTCCTTTATCAAAATTTCCAACCGAGTTAAAGTAACTGAGTAGAATTCCTGGATCCCACGGCTTTATCTGTCTCCTTCCACCCATCAATAAAAATAACAAAATTTTATCATTGTAGAGGAGGAAAATGAGGTTATGAAAATCATACCACCATACTAGGAGCTCATCTCTCCCCATGCCAAGCTGAACATTTTTTAAACTCTCCCACCAAACATGGAATTCCTCATCTGCTATCTTTGTTCTGGTGCAAGACCTCAACATTATGCTACTTGTTCCACCAAACTGACTCAAGTGGAACTTCCATTCATAGCCATGCATGATGAAGACATCAAATAGATGCCTTTGATGTTTCATGTACACATAGAAAGGTAATGGTGAAATTTTCATACCACATGGCTGAACCATTAAGTCATTAATGGAATATGTGGGAGCATCTTACTTCTCATGTGGCATCAATAGGAAAAATCCTTTCACCCAATTTTCATCCCCACATGATGTGGCTGAAATAGAAGTGTGGGGTGAAGAATTGTGAGCCAAATCCCTACAATGCTCATCAATCAAGATAATGGATCCACAAATTCCTCCATTATTTTTCTGAGTGACGGTGTGATCATGTGCCTCCTCCAAAATTGTACAACATTTTCCTAGAGGCAACTCATAATCTCTTAGGAACCATGCAAGTGCTTGATCTTCATATTGATTGACCTCAAACTACTCAAGCACATAGAAATCAGAATGCACCTCATGTGCATGTATACGAGAGGTATATAATAGTTGCAAAATAAGTCTTTGTTGCTATTCACATGTCAAGACAATGTCAGTCACAACAAAAGAACTATTGCAGAAATAAAAAAAATTCCCTCCCAAGGTCTTCATTCCAAATATGTCTCTATGGAACTCAACAGGTGCTCCCCTCTTCATCCAATGGCTCAACTCTCTGCCATTGATCCAAGGGTGCAAAAATCCATCAATTGACCCACACATTGAATGTATGTGTCGATTTGATGCCTTCTTTTCAAAAGTGGCTGCACACACATGCCCTTTCTGCTGCTTGTAAATCATAGAAAAATCAGCAATATTAAAAACAAATTTCTTGCAACAAGACATAAAATTTTTACCTTCCCTATTTTTCTCTTCTATGATTCCTCCATCCAACCATACAGTGGATGAATCAGAGATATTTATTGCTGATTTATATGGTCTATAATGATCCATCTCTTCTGCAATAGGATCTATCTCCCATGGGGAAAAATCATGATCCCCATGTTGTGCATGTGATACAAACAAAAAAAAATTCTTCACCCATTGTTCGTTCCCCACTGGTGTTTCTGATTCTATGACATGTGGGAAAGAACTGTGAACCTTATTTTCATGTTTGCAAACTTCAGTAATCATACTTATGGCTGCAACTTTTTCATTATTGGATGGCCCAAATTGGGTGCTCTCATCCCACTCTTCCATGGGAGAGTGTCTGTCTTCAAGGAACAACTCGAGTTTCCTTGGAAATAAATCAAGTGCTTGGTTCTCATAAAACTATTCTGCACAATCTTTAAGCACATACTGAATAGAATGCTCCTCATGGTCCACCCAATCATGAGGTTCCTCCATTCCATTTACCCAAAAGGGATGACTCTCAGGAAAGATTGAGGATTCAGTCAATTCTTTCCACTCTTGTTGGAATTGTTCTATCTTCATTTGTGATTCTAAGAGGGCACTTTGAGTGTATCTCAAAGAATCTTGGGTGGCCAACAATTCACCTTTCAGCTTGTAGTTCTCTTCTTCATATATGCAAATACTTTCTTCATTATGCAGTGATGCTTCCCGCAATAACTCAACAATCTCAAACATGTCATTTTTATCTGAAAACAATCGTGAGAAATTACCTTTGATTGTGGACATTGCTTTCTGGATATTCTCCATGGCTTCAAAGGAAGATTGGTCTTCCATTAAAGCAGATTCCCAACACATCTTTGACACTGAAGCATGAATGTCATGGAGAATTTTTAGGGCCTCTTGGATCTTTTGTTCATCCATCTTCAATGACCCTACAAGAAGATGAGGTTCTTGTAGATGTTCCTCCTCTTCATTTTCCATCTCTGGATCCATTTCATGCAGTGCACTCGAGGTTTTGAAATCTGATCCATATGTTGTTTCTGCAATATATTCATATTTTAAGTCCTCAACAACATAATTTGGGCTGCAATTTAACTGCTCATTCATCCTTGGTGCGCCAAAAAGATATTCTCTCAAAGTTTCATCCTTCATACTGCATTCATTTTTTACACCAGAATTTTGAACCTCGTCACTAGGGGGCTCAACCATTGAACTCTTCACTAGAAGTGGCTGCCATATCAAACTTACACAATGTCACATAAAAATCATAATTTACTAACTCACCATGTGTGATTTTCTCCTCCTTATGTGGTGGAATTATGATGGCTTGTTCACCCACCCATTTCTCTGCTTCACACCCTACTGAGATGTACTCATTTTGTGCTTCCTTGTGAGGCTCAAGGGGTGACTGTAAATATGAATCATGTTTATCTTTTGGATTAGATCCAAAATATGTCTCAGCGTCATCAATATGCCCCATATCTTTTGCACTTATCTTGAAATCAGCCACAAAGAAATTTGGATTCATCTCACCTTCCACGTTACCACCAACTAGATGTTGGACTATTGGATCTTTAGTTGTGCATGGATCTTCTTCATCTCCTTCTGATGGAGGATTTTGTGATTCATCACCCTCATGGATGTTGCAAATATGCTGATCTCTCTTTCGGGAAAACCCAAATAATTTCTCAAAGAAAGCATGTGCAGATGACTCTAATAAATCTTCACTTTTGGTCCTCTTTTCTATTCCTTTACTTTGAGAAGTGGAACAACTTAGTTCCTTTCTTGATGGATTATTGGTATTCAAAGAACCTACATGTGTTAATGTTTTTGAAAACATAGACTCTCTGTATTTATTTCCTTCATGCTGAGAGACACTCCTACTCCCTTTTCCATGTTTTCTTTCCAACTGCTTGGCAAAGAATTCTCTAGTCTCTTGATTTGTCTGAATGATGCTTTGGGATACATATTTTATCCCTTTCAATGTTATTTCCATTAAAATTCTTAAATCTTCTTGATCATCCATTTTTGAATGCTCTTCTTCATACAACTCAAATTCTAAATCTCCCATGAATGGAACGAATTCCACAACTGCAACTTGAAGATATTACTGCTCTAATTTTCCACTGAGAGTTACTTTCCACAGGATGAGCCAAGGAAAGTGCTCTGATACCACTGTAATATACCTTATATGATGTATAGATAATAATATTAACTTGCTGCAATTTTTTAATTAAAATTTCTGAAATTGAATTAATTCACACAAAGCCTTCTCGGACTGGGCAAATCAGGGATTTCTTCTGGGAAATTTTGCAAGCAAAAGGACTGAGTAGTGGGAAGCAACCAAAGATATTTCAGACATAGAATTTCCTCTTCCCTAACACATTTAGATCTGATGCCATTTAGGGTTCAGAGTCCGCTCTGCGGAAACCTACTACCACGCTTCTGGGCAGTCAAACCTTGAAACTAGGAAGAGTAGTTCGGTCTGTTTCAACCAGGGGCTTATGAAAAATTGAACCAAATAAATAGGGTTGTTACAGTATTAATTTAACATAATAAATAGTTTTGGACAATTTTCATAAGTTCTGGAAAGTTCTGAGTAGTTTCGAAGAAATGTTGGTTTTTCCGACAATTTTGGCCTAGTTAAATCCAGCGCAATGGAGGATCCAAACATGCATTACAGAACCAAATAAAAATTTTTCTGGACGTATTTAAGGGAAGGTGAGTCTGTCAGTGACCCACAGTAACAAACGGGGCTCAGTTTGAGTTAGCAGAACTCATTTTACATCAAATTTGGCAAGATTAGTCAATGAAAGCTAGCAATCTAGCTAGGGTCTAGATTTAAGCAGTTAATTCGTGTAAATTTAATTTTTGAGATACATATGAATTATTACAGAGGTAAATAACATCCCACTGAACATATAAAATCTCTTCATACAGATCCCCAACCTTGCATATTCCTCATAGCACTCTGATTCATCAATTTTCCTCCATACAGTGATAAAATAAGCTTTTTGAGGAAACTGAAGACAAAATTCTTTATGAACAAATATGTTTCGACCTGATATATATAAATTACAGAGTAATATTCTGCTATAGATCAGAAATCAAATACTAAACTGACCATTACAGGGAGACTCCAAAATAAAGGGGCAGGAGGCCCAGAACATGACCGGCAAAAGTGGTTGTGAGCACAGGTGAAGCATGGGCTTCACTGGAACTCAACCAAAACTTGATGGAGGCTGTAATAAATTCTGGAATAATCTTTAATGGCTGAAATTAGCGCTCCATAAACCTGCAATAGATAGAAAGGGAGATAGAAGAGAAGGGAGGAGGGGTTTGGGGACCATCACCCAATGTTCTGAGGCACAACACTCAGAGAGTATGCTCACATAGCATAACCACAATATCAAATCAACCAAATGGAAGCAATGGGTTTGAATTTATCTTTTATAGACTTATGGATGACCTGCTTAGTAAGTTGAGGCCAATGGTGACCTGTGAGAGCAAGTCAACCCCATGGATGACCTAACCCTAGCCACAAAAGCGCCCCCTTTGGGAAATTAGGCAAGTAGGACCATGTGGAATTGTTTCTAATTCCAAATAATCCTTCACAATTAGAAACTGCGCCCTCCTTTATTCAAAAGATGCCTCTTTTGAGTTATGACAACTTTATGTTTTTCTTGGCTCATAAGGAAACTCTTTCTTTCCTTAAAAAAACTTTCCTGCTTTTACTTCTTTCTGCTTTTTCTTCTTTTAGGAAACTTCCTTTTATTCTCTTTCTTTATTTTTTCATGGACTTTCTTATTTTTACCAAGGAAAGTTGACTAGATTTCCCCAATGCACCCTCCTGACATGGCAGCCTTAATTCCACATCATTATTGTGCATAATAAATAAAATTGCTGAAATAAAATTAAATACATGCCTTAGAACAATTATTTAGGAAAAAATTATCCTAGGAGGAATAATTAATAACAACTTGAGCCCCTAGGAACTTAGCATGGTCAACACTTTTAATGGTCAATTTAAGGGGACATGACAATGATGTTGGAACGACTTATCTTCGAGAGATTTCACATGCAATGAGAGCTGATAATCATTGGAGAGCTTGAATGAAGTCCTTAGAGGGTATATATGTTCAACCATTTGTATTGATACCCATGTGTATCTCCTTAAAATCTATGGGGACTAGGCCACAAATGTGTGACCAATTTTCCCTAAGGACAACATCACAACCACCCATGTTGATGACGAGCGTATGACAACATATTGTAAACTACTAAAAATAAGTGCCCCACTATTATTACCTGTCACGACCCTATGTGAAGCGCCTTTGAAATTGGGGTTACGGAAGGTGTGCTAGACAGACATGACTAAGGGTGCATGACAAGCCCATACCATTTTGGCAACCTTGATGGCCAACACATGAGTGATGGCCATGAGAAAGACATGACCATGTACTAGCATGCAAGCTAGAAGGACTAAGGATGTCTAGTCAAATAGGATGGGGAAAACCAACAAGGTGTTGTATGCTAAGCTAGTCGGAAGATGGTGCGATTCAACATGATGTGTGATGTGCCAACCATGCTAGGATGATAGCGTTGATGGATGCAATGAAGGTATGTGTCCGGGTGGAGCTGAGACAAGATCTTTGGGCACCATCTAGGATTAATACTAGATGGGTGATATCATCATTAGATGTTGGGTAGTCGTTTGTTCAAATGTTGTTGGCTCGGGGGACGCAATGACATAGCATTGTCTCTGGTTGGGTGGTGATGGTGTAGAATCGCCTACGATGAAATGAGCACTTGACATTCCACAAACTTTAAGGTGCCTAGCTTGGGTTCAGTCAGGAGGTTTCCATGAGGCGTGGTCCGAGTGATACTTGTGGTTGATGGTCATGCCCAACTAGCAAGTTCATGTCGATGCTACACGACAGTATGGGACGTTCAAGAGAAAAAACAAGTCTAGTCCCGTGACATTATCCCTATATGCAAGCACATGTAGAGAAGAGATTCAAGTGCATAAATACCTACAAATCAAACATCATTAATGGTGATGAATGTTAAATCTTCCCACCTCACACCAACACAAAACACGTATTTTTGTGTTGTGTTCTACTACCCGATCCTCGTAAACATTAACTAGTCGATTCTAACATTGAAGCTCTACTAGTCCACTGGGTCAAGACTGAACAACGAACGCCCTGCACCAAAAGGTGTTCAGCAAAAAATATTGGGGTTTGTTTAGATTCAAAACTCGAATAGTTTGTTCGATCTGCTTATGGTATTAGCATCGTGATAGTTTCTTATGATCTAAACCCTAGTCTCCTAGTTGAGTGGCACTAAAGTGTACCTATTCTCCTCGATTAAAATGATAAAAAACAAAAACAAAAACAACTTTGAAACACTAACCTATTAAAAAAAAAAAAACATTGAAACTTTATTAAGATAGAAAGTTACATCTCAAATTCAAACTCCCAAATATTCAAATTTTCAAAATTGATACTTTATTAAATAAAAAATAAAGTAACATCTAACATAAATTTTCAAATTTTATTACACGACAGATTTTTTAAAAAGCATTCAAAATTTTGTTGAAGATTTTGTGAGGGTTCTAGAAAAAAGCAAAGGAAAAAACCTATCCGTTGAAAGTTGAAGGTAGGTGTTGAAAGAATGGCACATATATGAAATATATGGAATTTTACTCCGCTTGACACTTTCCTCCTCCTCTGTCTATGGTTTGGTCTGAAATGCATGTGTTCTTGGTGTTTGAGTCTGTGCTTGGTGTCTGAGTCTGTGTGGTCTGAGTGTAGTGTCTGAGTCTGTGTGGTCTAAGTCTAATTGATAGAAGAGAAGGAGGAGGTTAGACATCCATTGCTGAAGCCTAAGAAAGAGGAAGCTCGGCAGCTCAGGTAATCTGTCAATATTTTCTGCCTTGCCATGGCCGGCTGCGCAGTAAGCCGCTCAGGTAAACATGTAAATTATGCAATGTAATATGCAGTTCAGGTAATCTGCAAGTTGTAAATTATGCAATGTAATATGTAAATTATGCAAGGAAATATCCTGGATTATAAGTGGCTTTAGACCCTATAATGTCTGCTAATGTAATGTGTAATTTAATGGTGTTTGTGCACAGGGAAAAGGGTCAGAAACGGAACCACCAGCCTAAGATTGCTCGATCATCTGGAAGATGGCTATCTCTGGCTGTGGCTCAAATATGGAGAAAACGTAAATATAGAGAAAACGCAATGAAGAATTGCCCCTTTCCAGGTTAATACTCTTTTCTAAGTTCAAATCTCTGCTTAAATAAAAATAAATGAATAAGATTTATCTCTGTTTTGTTTCGATGTTGGATTCGATACGGACCCATTACCGACATATAGATTTTATGCCTATCTGTTTCGCTGTTGGGTTAGATACAGAGCCATTACCCACAGATAGCCATCCTTTCTGTTCGGCTGTTGGGTTCGATACAGAGCCATTACCGACAGATAGATTGATGGTTGTTGGGTTCGATCCGATTGATGACTGTTGAGTTTGATATAGAGCCATTACCCTCCTTACCCACAGATAAATTGATGGCTGTTGGATTAGATCCGGCTCCGTATCGGTAGACTTAGTCGGCTTCTAAAATGTTTTTCACTGAATTTTCTGCCAAGTACTCCGTTAGCATGATATTCCCAGCTTCAAGTCTCTGTCAACAATCCTCTGCCCATGAAGGTGCTCCAAAGCTGAAACCACCTAGGCCACGTTAAAGCTGAATCATAGCCCAAACCATAATCGGACATTATTTCAATAATAATAATAATTCGATGGCCATCGATGACCCAACAGATTGATGGCTGTGGGGTTTCTGTTTCCTTAAAGCTGAATCATGGCCCAAACCATAATTGGACATTCTTTCAATAATAATAATAATTCGATGGCCATTGATGGCCCACAGATCGATGGCTGTTGGGTTTCTGTTTCCTTCTATTTCATTACCCGCAGTTGGGTTCGATTCGGCTCCGGATCAGTCTAGTATTTTTTCCTTGGCTGGTTTTTTCATATGTTTATCATTATCGATCGGAGCTTGAATTTAACAATTATAGTAGTTAAATTTAAATGACGGTTGGTTTTTTCATATGTTTATCATTATCGATTCGGAGCTTGAATTTAACATCTATTTTCCTGTAGCATTGTTTTTTGGAGGAACCATTGAGATGTTTTGAATTAATTTGAGAAGATACAGTGACTATATAACAGTTGTGGCATTCGATCTTCAGAATTCTTTTTGAATTGAAATACATGTTTCTGAATGAAAGGCTAAAGACAGATTATGTCTCCGTGCTTGCAATCAACGTTGATTGGAGAAATTGAATTTCTACTGCCACGAGCTTTTTCAGTGCACGATTTTCCAAAAGATTTACGGTAGAACTTGGTTATTCAGTGCAATATTTTCCATAAGATTAATGGTATAACTTCATCTGATGTAGTTAGAAGTATCATAGTCTTAAAAAATTTAGTTTGAATAGTTTTACATCGTATTATTTAGCAATTTTGTCTTTTAGAAGTCCCACATAAACTTTAATTTAGAGAGGTGTCGTTTGATTATTTTTAACTTCTTTCAGTCAAACCCAGTTACACAATGTTATTATGTTTTTAATACAAGAGAGGGCAACAACCATTACATACTGGTCAAGTCCAGACTGGCTTCATCGTGGATTTTTATGACTTCATCGTGGAATTTTATGAGGTAGCACTTCTTTCAAGTCACATTCAAATTAGATATTTCTCTCTTGGTATCCAAACATAGGTTTTATAAATAATCCTTTCATTCTGTTTTGATTAGCTCCCACCCGAAGTTTTTGGCATTCTCATTCAAAGTCCCACTATAATTGTTAAATTCAAAGTCCGCTTCAGCATGTCAGATACTTTGAAAAGCCCTTCCCTTGTATCTTTCTCTTCCAAACAAACTCCAGCAGCAACAAGGGCCACCTTCTGAACTGCATCTGGGTACAGATGCGCTAATTGGTAAGCTACAAAACCACCTCAACCCAACAACATGGAACTTGGTGACTCCTAGTGCTTCAATTACTTTCATCACACATTGGGCGGGCTTGAAATAACTCTGTTCTCTCAGGCCTTGTCGTAAATGATTTTCCAAAGAAATAACTCTGTTCTCTCAGGCCACGAAAAGGCTGAATCTGGGATCTCCATTGCCACATTGCATTAGCTCCTAGGCCATGAATAAGAACCAAAGCAGGTTTGTTGCTGATCTTTTTAGACACCCAACAATGCATTGTAAGTTTGATTGGTTAAGAGGAGAAGTTATCCTGTAACCCAAAATATCAAATCGCAAATCCAGCTTATTGTGTGATGGGCGGATTGCATTTTATCATTTCATTAAAAAAAACATGCTATATAGACCACAAAATCTGAAAGGGTTGAAACTAGTAACTACTGAACATAAATTAACATGCTCAGATACCAGGCTTGGTTGAAACTTGACATTAAGGTATTCATACATTTACAAGAAATTGCAGAGAGGCTTCTAAGAAAACCAAGCCATGATGTGATCCAAACCCTTCACCTAATCTACAGGCACGCAAAGTTTGTGCTGCTGATAACATTCTAATAATGGCTGTAAAATAGGGCAATTATCAGTTCGAATTTGACGTGCAAGCTATGGGGCAAATTTCACACGATTAAAACTCCCAAAGATAAAATCCAAAAGCGGAATTTTGTGCAATGATCCAAGCTTGGAGACTTATCGAATTTTGTATGGCCGAATCGTTGAATTGCGTCGTGCAGCTCTAACCTGGTGGGTATCCATCATCATTCAAATTCTTCCCATAAATTTATTAGGCTTCCAGTTTTCTCACAGAAATATTTTGGAATTTATCCTTCCACATGCCTTACCTGGTACTGCCATGTTTTGTCTCTCTATTTATTTTTACGCTTGTTTGTTTTCTGTGTAATAAAAACTTTATTCCGATTAGACTTTTTTAGTAACCTCTCATTTCCTCTTACTTGATATTTGCTTCTGTGCATTTTGTGAATTAGAAGTTGGATAACGCGATGGCTATGCAGTTGAACTATTGGATAACCATTCTTCTAGTTTGTCATGGAATCCTGCTTTGTATTATTCCCTCCAGGAAATATTCAACAGCCCAACCAATGATCTTGTCTGTCTCGATTTGGCCAATGCAGCTTTTGTTCCTTTTCCTCCCACTCACGAGAAGGCAAGCCCACTTACCATAGCGCCCTACTTACATATCGCAACAGGGCGGGTAGGGATGAGGGATGGTTCTATCATAGGTTCTAGGGTTTTCATGTTGAGGTAGATTCGAGTGGAGAGACAGAAGTGGAACCAGTGGTGGTGTTACCAGTTTGTTTATTAATGACGAAAGGCCGGGCTAGTTAAAGGCTTATCCCTTCGTATAAGGAAGGGCATTCCAATTGGCATATGCACTAGGCTGGTGCGGGTCTCCATCGTAGCGTCGAAATAGCAGTAGCTGCCGGTAATGGGAATACTTCCAAAAACGTTCCGTTGGAGCTGTACAACAGTTCCAGGCCATCTACGGTTCTGTAATTCTACCCGCTCCGTTTACCAAGAACAAGTTAGTACCATATCATCCATCGAAAAAAGTGAATTCACCTCATTTGATGATGCACCGCCTTTGTTCATTAATCACCTTTTTCCGAACATCTAACCCTTTGTCCTTTCAACTCTCGTCTTGGCGAGCGTTAGCAATTTAGATGAAAATAGGGAAGGGGACCGAACCCGTTCAGATAGAACAGATTGGTTGTAAGTTTGATTAGGCTGCATGGTGAATCTGTTAGCCAAGATGGGTATCTTTTCTATTGCAGTTTTCCTATTTCTCATGCCAAGTGTACATTAATGGCTTCTCTTGTCATAATTGACCTTTTTTTGTCAGCTTGGATTTTCCTTTGTCCTTCCATTCCCTCCAAACTTCAAGAATTTTTATGAATTCTTGTATGTTTCTCTTTGGTAAGAAACAAGTTCTTTTAGTAAAAAGGAAGGGTTTGGACAACATGACTTCGTTTTTGTTTTCTTCTATTTCCATTTTTTTATATTGGTTAATATTTGTATTTTTTTTATTTCAATATTTTAAAAATAGTTGTGAAATGCTTTTAATAAATGAGTTAAAAATGTTTTTGATAAATATGTTAGACATATATATACATAGTTTTTGATAAGTGTTTTAAACATATATGTATTATATTGCATTGCGTTATATATTCTTATATCCATATATTTTGTTATGTTGGCTTTTCAGATATCAAATATTTTGAGACAAGGTATAGATTGAATTGAGCATATAGATGGATTGTATTGACTTGTCATTTTTTTAGATCTTAATGAATATAGAAAGAAAGGTAACTATTTATATTTTTTCATGTTTTTTATTTTATCTTTTCATATTTTTATTTGAAATAATACTTAAATAAAGATGTGTCTAATATGTGATTTGGTTTGTTATATTTTCAGGTATTAGCATTTTTGAACATTGATTCAATGTTATTTATATCACTTTGAAGTGATATACAATGGACTTGTATAGTTCAATTTTTTGAGACTTTTGTAAAGAGAGATTAATTTTTTTAGAGTTTTGTAAGGAGAGAGACTTACAAACAACATTATTTTTAATAAAAAAACTATTTTTTGGGGATGGGATTAAACCCATCCAAATACTCTAGATGGTGGGGCGCCCCATCATCTTTAGAGTAGTCTCTTATAGTGTGGTATGTGGTATGTTTTTTTTCACATTCATTTT
>LPNX010102657.1:0-20600 GCA_001517045.1 Pseudotsuga menziesii | reverse complement strand
GCATGGTTTTTTTGTTTTATTTCTAGATTTTTAAATTGGAAAATGTGATAAATGTTTATATGAAATTTAAAGTTATCTTTTTAACTTTGATTGTGTTGGACTTTTATTCAGTACACTTACTTAATTTTTCACATTTTTATGTAGTTATTAGTTATAAATGGTTGGTTATTCATTCATTAATTACTGATCTGAATTATCAGTTATATATTTATTGGCTATTAGTCATTTCTAAATGCGTTTGGATATTACCTTATATTTTGGGCTTTTTTGACGAGATCATCAACAAGAGTGTAACAAATTTATAACTGGGATTCATTTCAAGGTCGTCAGATCTTGATATGCTTAAATGCATATTTAAATAAGTTTCAATTAAAATAAAACCAATGAAAATCAATATGGACAGTACACTTATCACATCTTGGGTACAGTCAAATTCTAAAAGTGCTAGATGGAAGGATTTTGCATTTCCTCAATTCTTTATTCTTTATTTTATTAGTTATTGTAAAACAAATTAAGATTATATAAAAAAAATCTTAAATTTGCAATTCCAACAACTCTCTGAAAAAATAGACAACACAATAGTCAAAATAACTTTCAATTATTTAAACTACTCAATATAAAAAAACATAAATGGAAAAACATTATTTATATTTAACAAAACCCTAGTTTAATACTTAAAAGAATCAATAATCCTTTATATAAAATGATATTTTTCCAATTATACCATTATAACAAAATCAAGAGATATTCTCTAACATCTCATAAACAAATATCGTATGCCAGATGTTTACTAAGTGTACACTTTATGGTTCATGCCAATTAGTTTTATATTTTGGATGTCATGATAGCTTCTTTATGTAAACAAAAAAAAAATTTTTGATGGTTATTATAATTTATATGGCTTTGTACCATATGGTATGTAGAAGTTAATTTTTTGGGGGGGAAGTGAGTCAAACTCTTAAATTCTATATCGCTAGAAACCATGTTTTTTTTTCATAGTGTCACTATCAAGAAGCGCTAAACCACAGTGGATTCGTTTATATCGATTTTTTTAAATTAATCACTATAATCCACCTATGCACCCCATGTGTGTATATATTTTTTTCCCAAGAAAAACACTTTTATTCATAGGATAAACACAAAATGCTCTGTTGAGCTTCCACCTTGCTTTGCTGGTAAGGCTTCTTCCTTTACATTTCAGTTTTTGTTACAAAAAAACCTTCAATATTATGGTTTCTCTGATGAGCTTATAACAAAATGCTGCTTCTTAAATTTTCCATGGCTTTTGTGAATTGCAAGTTTGACCTCTCAAGTCATTTTGAAGAAATGGATGATTCATCTATTGCTATGTTCCTCCACTTTGATAACCCCAGGTTGGATAGCTAAGGCAAATTTTGATAGAGTATCTTCCTCTGAGTTCATCTCTCTCTATATATGTGAAAAATACATATGTTTGAAATGGGACCTTGACACTTGGATTTCATTTAACCGATGGTGTAGATGTGGTACTCTAATAATTCTTTGACCATTAGTCCAATCAATTACCCATTTTGACTTGCCATATATCTGAAGACTGTGTATTTTCCTATCCTTGGTGATTTTCAGAACTTCCCATAGAGCTGCTAGTTCGACTTTGCAATTGGAAGCTCACCCGATTTCATATTTTATACATAGTTTCATGTTTGATGGTAAATTTATGACCCCTCCATCTCCTCCACATGGATCTTTTCCTTGATTGGCTTCGTCGAAGTAATCCCATGGAAGATTCTTGTTTATGTCTAGGGCTACAACTACTCTTCTCTTGCTTGTTGAAGGAATGATTTTGTGTTCCTATAATTTTTCCATTAGCAGCACACAAATAATGTCAAGAGTAACCCATTTATTTTGGAATATTGCTATGTTTTGTGCTCCCCATATGCTAAAAAGGAATAGAGTTGGGAAAGCATCATTAAAACGTACCCCACCATCTTGCCACCATTTATGTGTATGTTGTTCAAGCATTGCTTCACTTCGAGTGTGTCTACTATTATTGGAGAGTGTCTTTGAGATTGAGTTCCATACAACCTCTACATGAAAACTTAAACCAAAAAAGTGAGAGGTATTTTACTCACTTGTTTTACTTACTTAGTGCCATCCACACGATTATAGTGGTTTTCAAGGGACTTTGGATTCCCCATATTTTTCTCCACCACCACCTTTTTTCGCCTTCTTCCAATTCATTCCTTGCAAAATCATAACCTTGTTTTGCTGAGAATTCACCATATTTAACGTACTTGGTCCATATTAGCTTGTCATGTGTTTCTTCATCTAGATGAACAAAAATCGCAACAAGTTTATCATGAACCTATTCCATTCTTCCACTCCTTCTCCCACTAGTCCAATATCTTGAGATGCTTTCCATCCCATTCTCCTTGTGTTATGTGGTTGTTGTGCCTTGGCGTCAGCTAAAATTGTAACCCTCTAAGCTCTCAATTGCAGGATTACAGGTTCTGAAAATATATATTCCTCTCATTCCCCTACCCATGGGTCCTCTCAAATTCCTACTCTTCTCTTATTTCCTATTCTCCACGTAGTCCAACTTCCAACTAATGGAAACACCAAAACCAATGTTTTCCACCGTATTGATCCATTTCCATGGGTTTAAATGGGATTTATGAACCATTACACTAATGTAGATTTGGGATAGTATTTCGAAGTCATAACCATTCCCCACAACATGTCTAGATCATGTGCTAGTCTCCATAAATCCTTTTCTCTAAGAGCTTTATAGAACAAGGAAGGGTCTTTTACTCACCAACCACAAAGCTCTTCTGGGAGTTCAAGGGAAGACCATTTGACCAAAGGTATTCGTTCAGATTGCTTGATTGGTGTGCACAAGAAAGAGAAGAATTTATTTCTTATCTTCGTTAGCATTCCTTTAGGAATGTATGCTATAGATGCCCAATAAACTGACTACTTTGTAAGACTTCTTTGAAAATTACTGATCTGCCTCCTCTGGATAGGAAAGTATTTTTCCATGATGGTTCCCTTCACAAAACCAAGGACATCATCTACAAAGAGTGTATGTGTGACCTCTTCCAAGTTAGATACCTTGATTCCCTCAATCTTTCTTATTTCTTTGGCATTATGGATCAGACGACTCAATGCTTCTGGTACCAATAAAAACAGGAAGGGAGAGAGGGGGCATCCCTTTCTTAATCTTCTAGATGGAAAACAAAAACTGAATGGGGACCCGTTTATAAACACTGCAAAAGACGTTGACTGTATTCTTGTATAAGAAGACACTCTTCTCTTGTTCACCATCTCATTTCATGCTATGTGCTTTCAATTTATTGATGTGTGTATATTTATGATAATGAGAATTTGTTTATCTGAAAATATAGTTTTTAGTGAATGTTATTTGAAAGAGTCACGTGCCTATACATCCCACCACTGCAATAGAAATTTTAGCAATTTCCATTCTCCATTATTATATTTACATAGTTTGTAACAATATTTTCAAATTTCATTATGTGACTATGTCTCCTCATAACAATCAAGTTGAAATCTTGACTAAATCTCATCGAATGTATGCATGGCCTCTCCCAAGTGCAAGGGCACTTTCTAGATCAAATGCTGTGTAATGGCTTCTATGATTTGTGACTTTCAATATATTGTTTCTTTTGAGGAGGCCATTCATTTGCACCATAAAGATTGAAGCCATGATTGTAGTAGACTTTGCCACCTGGTTATATTGCAATTATGATCATAACTATTATTCAACTACCCCAATTACCCCATCATTTTGTTTCTTGGGTTTCTTGTCATTTGGTTGGTTGGTAACTTGTCGGCGTCTGTTTGGTTGGTAGCTTGTTGGCATCGGTTTGGTTCTCATCTGTTTTAGCTTCTCACCATCTGTTCGTCGATTAGTTCATAGTTGGTATTTTTGCTGTTTCCACCATCAATTCTTTCATCGATCATCAACTGTCTTCCTGGTCATAAATTTTGACTACTTCTCTTGAACTGCATCTTTTTTACAACTACACCTCTCCTCCTGTCAATTGCATTTCCTATTTATTGGAGGTGATTGAATGTCGTCTAGGAACTTCAGTTTTCTATCTTCAACTATTTTGATTGGGCCTCGATTCCCTTGCATCACTCTAGATCCACTTTTTACTCTTTTTAAAAAAAAAAATTCCCCTCCCTTTTTCTCTTACCCCCTTCGTCACATGGGGATTACAACTCCATTGTATTTTGTGTGATTTTCATTAATCCTTTCTCTACGAATATAATTTTAATATACAATGATATCAATTTTAGCAACCTCTTAGACCTTCCTCAAAATTACTTAAGTTCTATGTGCTAAGAGTGGTGATATATTCAATAGAAAAATACATTATGTAACCATGTTTTACTCTTGAAAAACAATCGTCTAGTACTCACATCCACTTATTGTCCAATGTTTTGAGAGTTTAAATAGTTCTTGATTATAGATGATCAACTCTTAGGATCGATTGGCCTATTCTTCCACCATGCTAGATATACATTCAAATTCTACATTTACTTCTGTGAAAATTTGATTTCGATGACTATAATAATTCAATTATTATGTGTGTAAGAAAACATAACCTTTATGAATAATGAAGGAATTACTTGTACCTTTTTGGTTTTTAACCCACCGATAATGTAATAGCATACCTTTGTCCTGCTATTTCGTTACCTTTAGTCACCTCCTTCCATCTTTGTCGACCTACTCAGACAACTTAATTCCTCGTTCATCATTGCCATGCATCCGAAAACAAATTCATTGGATTAGTTAGGTTTTTTCATCTTCCTACTTTCTAATTTCATGCTGAGCCAAATAGGCCCGAGTTTTGTCACACTAGCTTTGATACCATTTGTAACATCCCCAAGTTAGTAAAAACAAAAATATTTCCTTATCGAAGGATAACTTGGACTTTCGATACAACCATGCAAGCTAATTCTACCTTCAAAGAATTTCGATACAGCCATGCAAGTTTTTTATTTGGATATACCTACAGCTTTGTTAATTATTCATAACCCACACATTTTATAAGAAATTCATAATCTATGGAAGTGTCTTTTATGCATTATTATCTTTCTAACAGTCCTGTAGATAATAGTTTCCAATGAAGGATTCACCTCTGTTTGCGCCTACCAAGGCCAATCTAAATAATAAGTAAACCTTGTGATCTAAAATGCATTCAAGTCATACATGAATATGTTCAATCTCAATAAAAACTACTTATAGGCAGCTTGTAACATACCCATATTGGTAATTAAATAAACTATTTGGAATATGATGAGACACATATTTCTATATACTATGATCACATATCGGATCTCATACAAGCCTTTACACTGAAAGAAATTTAATTTTTGTTACATGAAAGATGTTATTTAAAAAATGTATTGTTAACTCGACCTATTTCCTTTCACAGGTCAGATATATGAAGTGATTTCCCCAAAAAGTAATGAATGGGGTTCTTACTATTGCCCCAAAAGTCACCAAGTGTCCCTGGATGACATTTTCGTGCAACATTGAAATAAACATAATTCTAAAACATGAGGTCGCTTTGACAAACCGTCAAATCTATTGGTCTCCTAGCATGTAGATTGCCTCTAGGTGGCCCGCTCCCTCGTGTTTTCATGGCCCAATGAATTCATTGTGCATTGATTTTGTAAACAAGGGTTTTTCTCAGTTTCCTTCAATGCAACTCGTGCATTGGTAGGTAAACTATGAAAAACCCTCGACCGTGCATATATTTGTAGGGTTCCCATATCTTCCTTTCTAGTATAGAGTTGCAAGATCCAACAACATGCAATTTTGTTGCTCCATTTGGTTTTTTGCTTCTAGACCGAAAGTCACCAAGTGTGCGTGAACAACATTTTCATGTGACTTTCAACTCGACATAGCTCATAAACCTGAGGTCGGATCAATGAACCATTGAATCCCTTGGTATGTTGGCATGTGATTAACTCTAGGTGGCCCTCTTCCTTATGTTTTCATGGACTAGCGACTTACTTATGCATTGATTTTGGGTGAAAACATGAAGTTGGGTAATACTTATGTGAGAATCAGGTGCCCAAACAACATAACGGACGTTATTCGGCCGAATAATGAATTTATTCAGCTGAATAATTATAGTTATTCAGCCAAATAACCTTTAACGGTGAACTGTTTAATTTGATGGAACACATAGTTGACTGGTAATTTTTCCGGTTGTTTCAATACTTATTCAGCCGAACAATTTTTAGGCCAAATAAATATTCCGTCGAATAATTGTTCGGCTGAATAATTATTAGGCAAAATAATTATTAGGCCGAATAATTGTTTGGCCGAATAATTGTTCGACCGAATAATTATTCGGCCAAATAATTATTCCGCATAAAAGGTCAGCTCCGGCACCATTTTCATTGTTTTCGCCTGCAGTCATTTGTCCTCATCCTGTCGTGTTTCTCCTGCCACCCGATTTGTTGGTTGTTGCTCATCATCCCTGTCCATGTCACCATTCCTCTTGACATGTAGATCTGCCATCCTAGCACCCCGCTACCTGTCTAGTTTCCTCTCGGCGTGGAGGTATGTTTGTGGAGGTCGCTTTGTGATGGTCTGTTTAGCATGGAGGCCGAACACTGTCTAGTTTCCTCTCAGTGTGGAGTTTTGTTCATGGAGGTCGCTTCGTGATGGTCTATTCGGCGTGGAGGTCTGTTTCGCATAGAGGTCTGTTCGTGGAGGTCACTTTATGGGGGTGTTTGTGGTATTTTCTTGGAGGGTTTGTTCGTGGTAGGGTCTGTTCGTGCTGGCTCTTGTGAGGTAAATGTTTATGCAATTGCTTTTATATTCCGAAATGTTGAATATGTGATTTATCTCTTGTTGTAGTCAATGGCTTATATTCATTTTTCATCGTAGTATTGCAGAGTTAAAGTTTGCATATGTTAATTAGTAGTGTATAATTCTTATAATATTAATTTTAGTTAATACTTATATAATGAAGGTAGTCGTCCATGAACTCTGTCCATGTTAACAGAGTTGATGAACTTTGTCCATTTGGCCAGAGTTGAGAATACTTTAATCCAAAATTGATTAAACCAGTTCAAAAATCCCTTCCCTTAAGGTTGTTGTCCTATTTATTAAAGTTTTAAAAATGTATTTTATATTGTAATTTGCCAAATTAAGAAGATGAAAATGAAATTACCTATCCCCAATGCAATATTATGGAATATCTTTAGGCCTCTTGGTGTGATTATTTAATTCATATGGTTGGTTATGAATAGATGCTTTAAACCTGATCGACAATGGGGTGATAGGTGGATAGAATTGAAATCTGTCCAAATTGACATATTTGATCAACACTCAGATGGACAGTTCATGAACTCTGTCCAGATGGACAGAGTTGATGAGCTCTATCCACATGTGAACAGAGTTCAGCAACTTTGTCCAAATAGACAAAACAATGGATTATACTTAGCAAAACATAGTTCATGCATAGTTCATCAACTCTTTCTCTAATAAATTTACTTAGAAAAATGTATTTTAGTAGGTTTTATATAAATCATAAGAAAAAGACATTATTACACATAAAACCTCAAATTTTCTGATTACCGATCTGTTTGATCTTATGTATTTTTAATCTAAATCATAAAAGAAACATATAACTTGTATAATGCTTATTAGTTACAGTTTATACTTACTATTATATTAAGATATTGTGCATTTTTTTAAAATTTTAATCTAAGTTCATAGGTATAATAACGAATATATTTGTATTAATTTTGTCCATGGACAAAGTTCATGAATGAATACTTTGTCCATGGACATAGTTGATGATCTTTGTTCACATGGAGTGATGAACTTAACTCTGTCCATGTGGATAGAGTTGATGAACTCTATCCATGTGGTTAGAGATTATGAACCCTATCCCTGTGGACAGAGTTGATGAACTCTGTCTATGCAGAGTTCATCAACTCTGTCCATGCAGAGTTCATCAACTCTGACTCTGATCCGTTCACTGAGCATAAGGGATATTTTTTATGATTTTATGGAATAATGAAAATATTTGTAGTTGACATAAAGAAATGTAGCTTTAATTTCATATTTGATGATATTGGTTCCATTAATTTTAAAAATCTAAAATACATAAAAAACACAGAGATTGCTACATTAATTTCTCATACATCCAACAATAGTGTAGCTATTTTCATTTTAAGAACTATTAGATAATATTAGGGACATTTAGGTCTTTATTAAAAACATAGTTTTATAAGTCTAAAATACATAAAAAACACAGAGATTGCTACATTAATTTCTCATACATCCAACAATATTGTAGTTATTTTATTAAGAACTATTAGATAATATGAGGGACATCTAGGTAATAAAAACTTAGTTTTTATAGTAGCTAGTTCTTTGAAGTTGAGGCATTAATATGCATAATTTGAATATGTTATGAGTTGATATATTAGATAATATTAAGGACATATAGGTCTTTATTAAAAACTTAGTTTTTTAGTGGCTAGGTCTTTGAAGATGACGAATTAACATGTAGAATTTGAATATGATATGAGTTGATTTGTGTAATCTTGTAGATATCATATCAAATGGAAATAGATAATAAATTAGCTATAATAATTTAAAGAACTATTAGATAATATTAGGGATATCTAGGTCCTTATTGAAATCTTAGTTTTTATAGTAGCTAGGTCTTTGAAGTTGATTAATTAACATGTAGAAATTGATATTTCTGTAAACTTGTAGATATCATATCCAATGGAAAGATAGTAGCCTTTGAGACAGAAGCGTAGGAGGTCATCACATTTTTCGGGAGTTGGTATCCGAAATGAAAATTGAAGATTATCAACTTCACCTCGGGATTCAAGCTTATTGTATAGTTCACATTCATCTGATCATCGACGTGGCAATAGTGGTAGAGATTATTCCCTCTTATCATCTATGGTCGCAGTGTCATTGATATAAAGAAGGGTAATTTATCTTTTTTTGTAGATATGGGTCATAGAGTATTTGTATTTCTAGATATGATTGATCAAATCTATGACTCCAGTTACTCCACGACTGATATCTACACATCTACACATAAAATTTACTGTCAAATGCAAACACGTTTTGGAAGGATTTTGTTTGAATAGAGTGAAGTTCTCTAGTCCCATGTATGGTGCTAGCCTCATATGGTATTGATCTATCTATATCTTGGACCCCAACAAGCCAGAAAAACCTACACAATAAATGATAAATGACAAATGACAACTTTTAATGTTAGTGTACAAATACTTCAATGTTAGTAAATACATTTTTTAAATTCACAATTAATATAAATTAAAAAAATAATGTACATACCTGTGCACATCTTATGATTGTTGACTACAATCATGGCTTAGATTTGATTTACACCACTAGACAACCTCTGCAGCTAAATGGAATCATCTAGAGGAATGGTTCATTTTCCATCTTCGAAGTGCTCTTTTTACGCATGCTCCTGCACCATCATGTTCACCTTTTCCATGTCCAGTTTCAAAGAAATTCCAGCGATGTTTAATGTTCATTGCTTTATGAGGTCGACATAACCAAAAAAGTGATCGTGAAGACTCAGACTATCCCGCACATCCATTCGACCATATCCAATGTTCATTGAATTTAACTTTACGACTTTTTAGTGAATCATAGAAATTTTTTGAATACAATGTTGGACAAAATGTGTATCATGTGTACAATCATCGCTGATATAAAAGTGATATTCTTTAATCACATCTCGATTGTCACATGTGATTTCAATGCCATCAACATCTTGTTGAGCATGTATATATAGAACATGAAAAAATATCGAAACTTGGTCAGAATGATAGTATTTACTTTGAATCTCTTTTTGTGTAGAAAATGTGTAGTTTTCTACAAAATCAACCATAGACAAAATTGTTCCAGCTGGAAAAATTTCACAGGAATGTTTGAATTGAAGGTCTTTCCATCGTGCTCTATGTGAATGCTTGGTGTATTTATAAATTTCACTTTTAAATTTCTTGAGAAAATCTGTCACACATATTTTATCTTCTCACAATTCAATTCTTTTGGAATGTGCATCACTAGAACTTGTAGAATAAATGTTGTATTCATATCTTCTCCAATCAACGGTTACATTTGAAAGCGACTGATCATTATCGATGGGGTATTTATTGTGGAATAAAACAATATTTTCACAACCATGACAATGTTTTCCATTGACACATTTCTTATTATAAAATACTTCATCACGATTTCTCTCACATAGGGTTTGAGATGTGAATTCATGTACTGTGGGCAGAGGTGGTGAATTTTTCCAAAGCATTTTATCAAATTCAAGAAACGTGTCGTAATATAATTGAAATTGCACATGATAACAACAACAACATGTGTCATGTATAGTAATAGGTCTAACATACCATGGTTTTTGTTCCACAAATGTAGTGATCAACATATTAATTCCACGATGATCCTCCTTGAATTTATTGAACAATTGTACTTGTGTCATTTCCATTATATGTTTTGGACGTATTTCATATACATTTCGTGATACTCTTTGTCGTATCACATCCCTTGAATTTGGTGAAACTCGAGCATGTTCCAACCAATATTTCTGTACAATATCTTTAATGCCTTCTCCCATTCTATCTTTGTCAGGTTGTCTACAAATAATTTCCCAACAAGCAAGTTCATCATTTTCATCTATTTGCATTCTGAATTTGCTATGTTTGTATAATGTCTTTCTTGAGGTTCCAATTGCCTGTGCTAGTTATGTTGTCAAACATTTTTTTCTAGTACTAGCTGAAACAATTGTTGTCTGAATTGCTCCATGTGTAGCACTAGTATCTTTCTTTCTGGATTTTTCAAATTTTTTTATTGCATCACCTATATTTTCTATTACAATATGTTTCAGTTTTGACTCTTTTTTCACCTTGTGAATATCCAATAATGACGTAGCACGTTCTAACTTCTTGGACACTAATAAATATCTCAAAATTTGCGCTTGTCTTGCTATTGAATAATCCTTGAGAATATCATCATGAATTTTTGTAGCACGATATCGTGCAACATGTATGGGTAATTTTTCTCCATATTTGTCGCAATCAATGTCTTCTAACATTTCATCATCAATGGTGAAAGTTCCTATACATCAAGTTAAATCTAATTTAACATATGTTCAAAAATACAATTCATTATAAAAAATGATTTTGAAAATACATGATATATACATACTAGGTGCAATTTATGGATCTTGGTTTTGATCTTCAATATTGACTTCATCATGATTAACATGTAAATCACTATTTACATCTTCAACAATGGTCTCTTCAACTTCCATTTGTTCTTCTTGTACCCGATTTTCAATTTCCATTTCATCAATAGTGTCATGTAAATCTATTTTTATATCTTCAATTCTTTCTTCCCTTTCTGCAACCATTCCTCTTTTGGTTGTATTTCTGAGTTTTTGTATTTCCCTATTAGCATTGTCATCACGTTTATGATCACTTTTTTTTTTACAGTTTCTTTTATTGCCCATGATTGCTTAATATCCTCTTGAAAAACCCTTGGAAAAAAATAAGAGCACCTTGTAAAAAAATCTTCTTTGTAAAAAAATTGGAAAAAAAACTCTTTGAAACAAAACCTTATTTGAAAAAACAACTTATATAAATATTTTGGAAAAAAAAACTTATTTGCAAAAATACTTTGAAAAAAATATCTTTGGAAAAAACCCATTGCAAAGGACCTACTTTGCAAAAATACCTTGGAGAAAAAACTTTTTGAAAAAAACCCTTGCAAAGAAACAACTCCTTTGCAAAAATACCTTCAAAAAAAATACTCTTTGGAAAAAACCCATTGCAAAGAAACAACCTACTTTGCAAAAATATCTTGTAAAATTACTCTATGAAAAAACTTCTTGCAAATAAATAACTTCTTTTCAAAAATACTTTAGAACACAAAATCTTTGGAAAAAGTGCCTCGGGAAAAAACTCTTTGAATGTACCCCTTGAAAATAAATAAGAGGAAAATACCTTGTAAAAAAATTCCTTTGGCAAAAGAAATCTCCCGTGAAAACCCCTTCAAAAATTTATTTACTTATATGAAATGAAGAGGTGAGAAAATAATGAGGCTCTTTCGTTTTACTTATATGAAATGAAGAGGTGAGAAAATAATGAGGCTCTTTTGTTTTACTTATACGAAATGAAGAGGTACGAAAATAATGAGGCTCTTTCGTTTTACTTATACGAAATGAAGACGTGCAAAAATAATGAGGCTCTTTCATTTTAATTATACGATTTTTTTCCCAGCCGACGAATTTTTTTTTTGCGCTTAGTTTTTCGCCCGAACAACCTTGCTTGTAATGTCTTTGTTTTAGAAAAACATTGTTGGGTCGAATAACCTGCGTAGTTTTCAGGTTTCTCCATTTTCGGAAGGTAAAATTGATGCCTCACACTACAAATCAACTGTCAGACTTGATACCTTGAGTTTCGTCATTAAATCTACTTTCTGTAGGTATATATTTTGTTTTGTATAGGTGAGATCTGATATTTTTATTTTTTTCTGTTTCTTAACATGTGTCAAGTTTAGTTTCATCTCTTTCAAAATGTGGTGAAATGAAAAATATATAACTTTAAAAATACACCACCAAAAAAATTGAAACAAATATGGTGCACTTAATTGGAGTGTTTACTTCAAAAACGTATTCGTAGATTTTTAAGTTTTATAGTCAATTGAGAGAAAAGTGGAACAACCAAAAACATGTTTAAAACCGACAAGGTTTTCCCATTGATTGAATTCAAAAAAATATTATAATTAGTATATAGATCCATTGGTTACAAAGTTATAGTCATCACAATAGTATATTTTGTGTAGATTGTCGTAGCATATTTGTTTTTTGCAAAACACAAGTTTAACAATGATTTTATGGGCACAGCCAAACATGACTATTTTTTACTCCTTTCATTTCATAAGGAAACATTGTCAAACATTTGCCGAAATTAAATATCAAATATCAATAAAAAAATTTGAAAAAATTATGAATAGAAAGATAACATAATTCTCTAAAAGTTTTGTTTTTACTTAAAAGTGAAATTATAAACAAAAATATCACTTTCATTCGTCCAAAGTTGAAAAACATTAAAAAATCTAATTTATTTTCTCATAAGCCCCCCCAAAATAGACACCCATCTTTATGGATTCACCCTTTTGTAAACTAGGGTTTTTCTAAGTTTCCTTCAGTGCAAATCTTGCATTGGTGGGTCAACTCTGCAAAAACCTTAGTCATTCCTATGTTGGTAGGGTTTCGATATTGGATTTTCCCATACATAGTTGTAGGACCCAATGTCATGCAATTTTTCTGATCCCAAAACAAAAGTCACTAAGTGTCCGTGAATGACATTTTCATGTGACTTTCAACTTGACATAACTCAAAAAACTGAGGCCAGATCGGTGAAACGTTGACTTCGTTGGTCTCCTAGCATGTGATTACCTCTAGGTATCCCTCTCTCTCTTGTTTTCATGGTGGAGTGACTTCATTATGCATTAATTCAGTAAGCTAGGGTTTTGCTTAGTTTCCTTTGATGCAACTCTTGGATTGGTGGGTCAACTCTACAAAACCATCGACCGTTCCTGTGTTGGTAGGGTTACCATATCGGCCTTTCCCACACAAATTTGTAGGAGCCAAAGACATGCAATTTTGCTCCTCCGTTTGGTTTTTTTCTCGTGGACCGAAAGTCACCAACTGTCCCTGAACGACATTTTCATGTGACTTTCAACTCGACATAACTGAGAAAATTGAGGTTGTTTCGACAAACCGTCAACTCTGTTGGTATCTTGGCATACAATTACCTCTAGGTGGCCCTCTCCCTTGTGTTTTCATGGCCCAATGACTTCAATGTGCATTGATTTCATAAACTAGGATTTTGCTCAATTTCCTTCAATGCAACTCTTGCATTTGTGGGTCAACTATGCAAAATACTCAACAGCGACGGTGTTGGTAGGGTTCCCATATCATTCTTACCCATACAGAGTTGTTGGATTCAATGACATGCATTTTTGATGCTCTGTTTGTTTTTTCTCTCCCGAGCGGAAAGTCACCAAGTGTCCCTGAATGACATTTTCATGCGACTTTCAACTCTACATAACTAGGAAACATGAGGTTAGATCGATGAGCCTTTAAGTCCATTTGTCTCTTGGTATGTGATTACCTCTAGGTGGCCCTCTCCCTCATGTTTTCATGGTCCAGTGAATTCATTGTGCATTGATTTTGTAAACTAGGTTTCCTTGAATGCAACTCTTGCATTGGTGGGTCAACTCTGCAAAACCATTGATCATTCCTATGTTTGTAGGTTTCCCATATCATCCTTTCCCATATAGAGTTGTAGGGGCCAACGAAATGCGATTTTGCTGCTCCATTTGGTTTGTCGCTCCAAGACTGAAAGTCACCAAGTGTTCGTGAACGACATTTTGATGCGAATTTCAACTCGGCATAACTTGGAAACCTGATGTCAGATCGACAAAACCTTGGCTCTGTTGGTCTCCTGGCATGCGATTACCTTTAGGTGGCCCTCTCCCTCATGTTTTCATGGCCCAGTGACTTCATTGTGCATTGATTTTGTAAACTAGGGTTTTTCTCACTTTCCTTAAATGCAACTCTTGCATTAGTGTGTCAACACCACAAAAACATCAACTGTTCCTATGTTGGTAGGGTTCGCAGATCAGTCTTTCCCATACAGACTTGTAGGAGCCAACAACATGCAATTTTGTTGCTCTGTTTGTTTTTTCACTCCCGGATTGAAAGTCAGCAAGTGTCCTTGAATGACATTTTCATGCAACTTTCAATTCAACATAACTCAAAAACATGAGGTCGGATCGACGAACCTTCGACTCCGTTGGTCTCCTGGCATGCAATTACCTCTACGTGGCCCTCTCCCTTGTGTTTTCATGGCCTACTGAATTCATTGGGCATTGATTTCGTCAACTGGGGTTTTTCTCAGTTTCCTTCAATGTAACTCTTGCATTGGTGGGTCAACTATGCAAAACCATCGACCGTTCTTGTATTGGTAGGGTTACCATATAGTCCTTTCTTAGATAGAGTTGCAGGTGCCAATGACATGCAATTTGGCTCATTTTTTTTCTTAGGTTTTTGGTCATTTGGTTGGTTGGTAACTTTTCGGCGTCTATTTGGTTGGTAGCTTGTTGGCATCGGTTTGGTTCTCATCTGTTTCAGCTGCTCACCATCCGTTCGTCGACTAGTTCATAGTTGGTATTTTGGCTATTTCAACCATCGGTTCTTTCGTCGATCATCAACCATCTTCTTGGTTAGAAATTTTGACTACTTCTCTTGAACTGCATCTTTTTTACAACTACACCTCTCCTCCTGTCAATTGTATTTCCTATTTATTGGAGGTGATTGAAATTCATCTAGGCACTTCTGTTTTCTATCTTCAACTATTTCGACTGGGCCTCGATTCCCTTGCATCACTCTAGATCCACTTTTTACTCTCTTTTTTTTTTAAAATTCCCCCTCCCTTTTTCTCTTACCCCATTGGTCACATGGGGATTACAACTCCATTGCATTTTGTGTGATTTTCATTAATCCTTTCTCTACGAATATAATTTTAATATACAATGATATCTTTTTTAGCCTTAGGTCTCTAATCTCGTACATAACCTTTTAATAGTTTCTCTTCTAGTTCTTCTGGCTCCTATTCTTCTTCTTAATATTCTCTATCATTAAATTCATCACCACTGATGTCGAGAGTTTCAATGACATATCCTTGTTGTTGCACCTCCTTCATGGCTGCTTGTTGGATCTTCAACATTCTGATCATCTGAATGCATTCTTCAAATGTATCATGGTCAATAGTGACTTGGTGTGCCTTTGTGTTTTGTTATACCACAGACATTGATGCCTTTGTGATCCATTCTCCTCTAGTTAGACAACGAGATTCACAATTCCACAAACCTACCGAATTAGAGCTTGAGTTACTTTACTTGTCTAATTGCAACTAGACACCTCACACGGGATAACTTCTTAATCTGATACCAGCTGATGCAAATGTGACCTTAGTGGTTGGTTGAATATTAGTGTACACAAGAAAATGCTAAAATAAACACACAACACATCAGTTGCAAAGAATTACTCCTTTCAATTCAATGATAAACAATCTATTTTTATGAGAGGAATTAGAATACAAGTCCCTACTTTACTAGTTTGAATTAACATTGACCCAACAATAAAACTGTGAGAGGGAATGCTACATCCTCAATGGTCAACACACACATACTATTCACCCCTTAGCCTTTTCCCACGGAAAGGAAAAAAACTCTTTGAGAACAATAGGAACCCAAAAAAACTCCCCTTATCTATGAATGCCAATTGGTATTTATAGTTGTGCCTCCATGCACAATGCCTCAATTTCCTTCTGGAAGGTCACCTACTCCTAAGATTCACCATGAATGCATTAACTACATCTTCTAATTCATTGTAGTAGACATTGCAACCTGGTTCTATTGCAATAAACATCATAACTATTCTTCAACTACCCCAACTACCCTGTCATTTTATTTCTTGGGTTTCTAGTCATTTGGTTGGTTTGTAACTTGTCAGCGTCGGTGTGGTTGGTAGCTTGTTGATGTCAGTTTGGTTGGTAGCTTTTTGACGTTGGTTTTGTTCCCATATCTTTCCACTCCTCACCATCCGTTTGTCAAATAATTCCTAGTTGGTATTTTGTCTACTTCCACCATCAGTTCTTTCATTGATCATCAACTGTCTTCTTGGTCAGAACTTTTGGCTACTCCTTCTATTGAACCACACCTTGTCGACCACTACACCTCTCCTCCTCTCAATTGTCTTTTCTATTTGTTAAAGAACATTGAATGTACTCTAGGAACTTCAGTTGTCTATCTTCAACTATTTCCATTGGGCCTAGATGCCCTTGCATCACTCTAGATCCACTTTTTACTCTCTTTTTTTTTAAATTCCCCCTCCGTTCTTCTCTTACCCCCTTGGTCACATGGGGATTAGAAGTCGATTGCATCTGGTGTCATCTTCATAATATTTTCTCTATGAATATATTTTTAATATACAATGATATCAATTTTAGCAACCTCTCTCTTATACCTTCCTCAAAATTACTTAATTTCTATTTGCTAATAGTGGTGATATATTTAATAGAAAAATCCATTATGTGACCTTGTTTTACTCTTGAAAAACAATTGTCTAGTACTCACATCCACTTATTGCCCAATGTTTTGAGAGTTTCAATAGTTTATTATTATAGATGATTGACTCTTAGGATTGATGGGCCTATTCTTCCACCATGCTACATATACATTCAAATTCTACATTTCCTTATGTAAAAATTTGATTTGGATGGCATAAATTATTATTTCCTTGTTGAAAATTGTGTTATGTCCGATGAACAAAACCAAATATTAGCTCTAAAATTAAGCCCTCGGTTTATCAAGTAGACCAATGATAACTAACCGACAATGGTATTTTCAATATCCACATAGGGATAAGGTCTATCACAAGAATAAGAAAAATTACAAAGACATGTTTATTGATATAGCATGAAAATACAATATAATTGCAAACCATGCACACAATTAAAATTAAATCACAAACAATATTCATCCATGTATATCATAATACATGTATATAAAGATTCATGCAATCTCCTTATATAACTTACAATAAAGAACAGATTCAAACCCTAACTCTAATCAATTCCATCATGCTCATACATGCCAACCATATAACTCTAATTATGGTTTCCTATATATAAGTTTCAAAGAGACACTAAACTTAGTTTTAAATACAACAATTTATAATATGGGCACGTGACTTAGCATGATACATTTTGATGGATTGATTATCTTGGTATATTGGTCTTTTTGGTGTTCTAAAGAAATACTCAAAACTTTGAAAATAGGTTGATGGAAACCAACAACAATATGTTTCATGAATAGTGATGGTGATAACATACTACAATTTTAGCTTCACTAATGTGTGAAGGGTGATCTTATCATCAATATTCCTCTCATGAAGGTTCTAAAACAATTCCACTTTAGTACCATGAGTTATGTACTTGGCATGAATTTCATACTCATCTCTTCATATCAAAAAGTACGACAACCTTTTTATTCCATGAAACGTCAGCATGAAGATGTCAAAACTCCTTTCACCATATTGCTCATAGTATATGGAAGTGTATCTTGATAAGGTTACTTAAAACATTATCCCAACAAGAAAGTTCATCATCATCATCTAATTGAACCATGAATATTTTATGCTTACACAATAACTTCACCGAGAACACACTCATTGACATTAAATGCTTGTAACATTTAGCTTGTTTTATTCTTTGTGTACTTTGAAAATGAGTTTTGACCATCACATTTACATCGTTTCAATTTGTTGGAACAAGGAATTGATCGTGTCATGTCTTGATTTTTAGGTGCAGCTATGTTCTCAAATAAATTTGTTATGAAAGTATATGTTGCTACCAACTACCAATAAAATTATATAAATTGTTTAGAATTGAACAAGTGACCTATGTTTTTAACTTATAAGTTAATAAAGTGTAAAAATTTACTTATTATACATACAAAAGAAACATTACTTTATCAATTTTCTACATCAATTGGGGATATTTATTTTTTTAGAAATCCAAATTTTGTGCTTTGTGGTGTTCAAATAGTGTTTTTGAATGTGTTAATAATTTCACTTTGATGAATAAAATTTTGTTTGGAATTTTAAAAATTGTTTCAAAATTGTGATAGATTAATGCACAACAACACAAAAAAAAAGAAAAAAATTGAGATTGTACAACTATATTAAAAAATTACATCTAAAACAATCATAATCATCAATAAAAACTTTTTAATTAAGATCAATCAATCATAAGCTTGATGGTCTTCTTGTCGGCCATTCAAGGCGGCATAAATCCTCGTTGTTCCATATAATGAACCTGATAATACTCAAGGTAAACTCAAAGAAGAAGGGGGTAATTTTTGTTTTATTTTTATTTTATCTCTCTTTTTGAAACGATATTCTTTTAAGTCCAAACGAGTGAAATATGTCAGTCGCTGGAAAGGTATAACCACTAATCATATGTTCATATAATGAACATACATTTAATCACATATGCTCCATTTGTTAGTTCCAATTCCAAATAAACTTAGCCCAAAACCACAAGCCTTTAATCCTACCATTAGACTATCTAACATTTTATTGACATTAAATAATCCATCTTCTTTTGGACCCATCATTTGACGATTTACGCCATTGTTATCATCAGAACATGAGTTACATATGTAGCTAGGGTTTTCACCCTAGCTTGTGCGAATGAGCACCTACTAAGGAATCTGGAATCCTTAGTAGCAGTTCAATGATGTAAACAAAAATAAACTGAAACAAAGACTAAGCTAAAGCAGTAAAAAGTAAATAACATGAAGCAAAAACAGTAAAGAAATGTATAATGGTGATTTTTATTGATATTACCTCCAATGAGGAGGTTGGTGGAGTCCGTTGCGCTGGTCCGATGTCAGTGGCTTCGAGCTCCAAGCTGCTTCTTTTCCTTTTCCGGTGGTGGAAATGGGCCAAAAGAGTTCTCAATGGTGAAAGTAGCTTGGTGGTAAGCTAGGGTTTCGAGAATAATTTCGGCAGAGGCAGGATGCTTATGATTGTGAATTCTGAAATGAGGGGTCTCCACCACTTATTTATAGTTTTTTAGTGGTGGAGTGCTGGCCCATGGTTTTGGAAACCATATGGTTTAGGGCAGCTTGTTTAGGGTTTTTTCCTCCTTTTCCTCATTATTTTATATTTTTTCTTCCCTTTTGGGGATTTTGTTATTTTAGAGGAATTTTGGACATTTTTGGAGGAGAAAAGGGGTTTTTTGGCCTTTTAGAGGCATTTAAGGCCTTTTGGAGGTTTTTAGATGGTTTTATGGCCTTTTAGAGGCATTTTAGTGGGATTTTGAGGGAAATATGGTAGGCATATGGACAAATGAGCCATGTAGTGGGGTAGATGAGGTAGTTAACCATTTTTGGGTTTTAACAGATTGCCCCCTGATGTGCGAGGGCAGGAGCTCATCGTATGGCCGATGGACATCATGAGTCATATTTGGTTTGTGTTGGGGTGTGGAGAAGAGAAGGAAGCAACTGAAGTCCGGGACACCGACCTCGAACCACCTGCAAGGACTGAAAAGTACATAACCTCAATAATGGATGAGGGATCATCTGATAATATGGACGAGGCGGGCATGCCCATGCTCGTATCAGAATAGAACATAGCAATATAAATGGTCCTCAAATACTGGATGAGGAAAAAATCTCAATATATGGACGAGGCGGGCATTCCCATGCTCGTATCAAGATACATAAAAATAACTGTGTGAGGCCCAAAATGAAGGACCTGTAGTAGATAAGCACTGTGCATATCATGAGGGTCCAGAAGGGACACAAATATGGATCATACTGCTGAGCTGGTCATGTCTGAGCTGACAAACTGATACACTGGAATGGCAGCAGTGCTACTGAATGTGGTTCTGAAGGAACTGATGCGCTGCTGGATCAGAGTGAGAAG
>LPNX010102637.1:425476-570524 GCA_001517045.1 Pseudotsuga menziesii | reverse complement strand
CAGACTGAAAAGAAAACCAACACGTATTATATATATATATATATATATATATATATATATATATATATATATAATACTTGCGGTCATGAAGCTAGTCGGCAACCTAGATCAGTGAGAAAATAATACACGTGCATGCATTGTTCATATTGGGCTCAAATATTGTTTCAGAAAGATTGATTCTTCTTGATTTCTGTGTGCAGTAGAAGCATAATTGTGTGTCAATTTCCAATAATGTTGTGAATTAATAAAGCTGCTGCAACCATTCGCAGAATTCTATATGGCTGGAGAATACTGTGTTGTTTTTTCCCTTGTTTCCTTATCTTGGCTTCAGGCCAATTTCTGAATATAACAGGCTGGATATTATTTTAATCCATGTGTATACTATTTATTAAGATAAAGGGGGGGATGTATTCCATTAGTCGCTTGATCTGGGATTCGTGGCAACTATAGTAGTCCCACAGGGGAGATAGATCTATCTGTTCTGCTTGTTGGATCGAGCAGAGTTATTCTTTATAGATTTTCCTCTATAAGCATATGAAAGGTTATACCCTCGTTCGAAAGCTTCACCCTCGTTTGAAAGCTTCACCCTCACTCGATTGGATGCTAACGAGCGCCCTCGATGCCGGGCATCGAGGGCTTGTGGCAACTATAGTAGTCCCACAGAGGAGATAGATCTATCTGTGCTGCTTGCTGGATCGAGCAGAGTTATTCTTTATAGATTTTCCTCTATAAGCATATGAAAGGTTATACCCTCGTTCGAAAGCTTCACCCTCACTCGATTGGATGCTAACGGCCACCCTCGATGCAGTGAGGGCCGGCGGAGACAAGACAAGAAATCTATCAACATAGTCTCAATCTCACAATACTATTATGTTTAATTGAAAGGGTGTAGAAGAGAAAATACACATTTTTTATGTTTCACAAATCACTGAAATACCAAAATGCCAAAACTTGTTAAGTCTATTGAAAATTGGAAAACACACAAATTTCTACTTTTTATATTTGAGGTTCTATGGGTTTGAGCCCTTTATAAAATACCCTAAAATGGGGGCCCACTTTTAATTTCTATTGTTAAAAGTTGATTTCAAAAGTTAAATACAACCTCAAACGACTCAATAATTTTTTCATGCATCAAAGGTTTCTTCCTTCAACTTAGTGGTTGATTCAAGAAACCAATAATTTTTTGCTTCACTTAGCAATTATTTCATGGAAGTGGTAGGTCAAATTGGGCTTGGGTTAGACTTTTTAGGTTTGGGCCAAATTGACTCATTTTAGGGTCTAAGTTCCGTCAACTTAGTGATTCTCAAGTTAACTTGATGGTTCTTGTTACTATGAGAAGGATACATGCTAGCTTATTTTTTAACATTAGGGTAGTTGACTAAAGAAATAAAGGGTCAACTTATCTCTTTTAATCCTTTTTTTTGGCATTATGGTAGTTGAAAAAAAGTAGATGTTGGATTTCTTTTTATTTTCATTATTTATTAGTGTTAACCACACATAAATGGACATGAATTGAGATGCTTCCCACCTTGAGATGTAAGAACAACTTGCTTCACTCAATTTAGTACATGAACACTAGGCATAGGTTGATTCTCTCACAATCTTCAACAATAGATAAATATAAATCTCTTGTTAGCCTCCCTTCTAGGTTAAGGGATAAGGAAAAGTAGAATAAATGAAACTCTTGCTATCATCCTTGATAAAAGGAACTTGCAAGATACAACCGTACAAGACTTTGTAATGTACTTGATGCCCTTCCTTCGACATAGGGGTGCTAGATCTTAAATTTCCTTTATGGGCATTTCATGTAAATCTCTTTTTAGAAATTGAAATTGTGAGGACAAGCATTCTTCTCTCTATCCTTTTATTACAATGAAACTCATTAAAACCCATAATATACATGCATCTATAGATCTAAATATTCATGGATTAAGATACTATAAAACAATAGGGATTTGAACATTGAAAATTGCATAAAAATGTTTGTAAAGCGAATAATAACAACCCCATGAAATTACAAATACACAGTATTTATCTTGAAAACTATACAATGATGATTGTCGCAACCCAACTACAACCTTGCATCTAGTAGAACCACCCTCTAGTTGAGAGATGAAGAGTGACAATGTATCTTTCTCAAGCCCCAAACCCAAAGCAACAACTAGGAAAAACATGCGACTAATCATCTCAAAACCCATATAAGATAGAACCTTGTTGGGCTCAATTAAATCACAAGGCAATTACTATTACTATTTTGACAATTTTTTGATCAGATATATTAGTAATGTTTTGACTTTCAGACTTTATTTTAGAAATAAAATTTCTAAATATAATGTTTTTAATATGTTTTTTACAAATAATTTGTATATTTTTTCTCGACTTTATGTGAGTCATCACTTTTCGATAACTAATATGAAATATGATCATTTTTAGAGCAAAATTCTCTGAAAATTCATTGAAAATGGTTTTAAATGTCTTTATTTTCTGGAATTATTTACAATTTTGTCAATAAAAATGCCTTATTTTGTACATAAAAATGTCTTATTTTATAGAAAAAATCGTAAAATGTATATGTTCTTCATTATAAATTGCTTAAAAATGTATGTTATTTTGTTAAATTTCAAAAAACACACTTGAAAATAGAAATTAAAAATATTTTACAACAAAGATAATTCAAAGGCCCCAAAAAATGTCTGAAAATGAAAATGTGTGATACTAGCATCAACCATTTTTGAAACGGGGGTAAAAATAGCTACTAAAATTAGGAGAGAGAAAAACGAGAACTGTGTCGAGTTCTTGTTTCATAGTATAAGTGGTTAATACAGTTTATGTTTGACTAGCTAGATGGCCTAAAATTCTCAAAATGCCAACCTTTTACAATACAATTTACGTTTGACTAGCTAACCTTTTACAATACAAAATATATCCCTTTATAGGTGGCCCGAAGGTCTCGCCATTACAACACTATGGGCCTGTCCCAACAGTAACCCAAACCCTAACAAGTGACAGTCGGCATATCTATACTTGGGGTAGTTGCTTTCCGTCACACCACTGCTCTCTGCAGTCTTCCATGCTTCCCGGTGCTAACCATGGGTACTATGCACCGCTTCCCTTCTTTTGTCCTTCGTCTTCAATACCTCGGCCTCCTTGATCCTTTTCCTTTATGAGGGTAGCTGAGCCCTCCTGTCTTCGCCACTACCTTCAATGTAATGGTTGAGCTCTCTCTTCTCAGCTGCTCAGGTACTGTTGTCTTCCTTGACTTCTCTGTTCCAACAGTCACAGTTTTTGGCTTTGCTCTGCAGCTAGAAACATGCTACGGCGTCGTAGCTTCACCTTATCTCTTTGTCTTCGCCAAACTTGTCTATCCGCCAAAATGGCAACTTTTCCTGTAGCTACGGGACCCTGCTCCAACAGTCCCCTAACACTTACTTGTGGCTCATCCCCGAGCCACTACCAACAGGCTTCTCCTACTGTAGCTTCTCCTTGGCTTCCTGCGAAGTGCGCTGAAGCTTGTCCCTAAGTCCTGTGACTTCGTTCTCCATAGCTGCGACACGCTCTTTATAGTTTCTTTAACTTATTTTTTGGGCTCTTTTATCTTTCCTGCCCTCAGTCTTTCTCTCACTCTCATCGCTTGCGAGACCTTTTAAGGACCTTCAAGTCTTGAGAAGTCTTCCACAGATATCCTTTCCTCTTTATCTGGGTTAGAACTTTTATCACAAGGAAAATATGTATCTTCCAGCCTTCTCAACATTTCATTCTATCTGGAGCCTACTTATGCGAAAGGTATACAAACCAGGAATTCCATTACGAGAACAAGCCTTTGTCTGCATCTTGAAGTTCTACTTGTTCAGTTTGTTTTCCCTTTCACTTTTCTTCTCAGCAACTCGCTCAAGGTATTCACGCTGCTTGGGTTCCACATATTTTCATTCTTGACCTTTGGAACCTCTTGTTCTTCTCTTAGCTGATGAGATAGGTCATCTTCCTTCTTCCATTGCTTTCTTTTTCTCATTTTTACTTTCTTCCTAGTGGGAGATTTCTTCTCATCATTCTGCTGCTCTGCTTTCTTATCTTCAGTGATCGACTCTTCTTTCTTCTTCTCCTCAGCAGAGACTTTGATGACATCTTCTACATCCTGTACTTGACTCCTCATCCTTAGAAATTGTCTTACCTGTGATGTTCCTAATTTCACAACCCTGGGCGGCGTCGCCATAGCGAACATATGGCCACCATGCTCTAAGCGTCTCAGACTATCTTCTAAAGGTTCCTCCTTGGGAAGAACCCACTCGGTGTTATACTTTGGATTGGCAATGGCTGCAAACTCTGGAAATCACGGCACTCTATAACGAAATTAGCTCTGGACAGGGGAAACTTGACACTACACTCTATAGCTCTTGGCTCTTTGCAAAAGTAGCCCTCCCGAATGAATAATTTCTACTCTTATACCGAAGGCGATAATCTTGGACGCAACGGTCATCTAGACTGAACCCGTCAGTCATATTAATGCCTGGACGAGACCACACCTATCATTCTGACATTAGAGGAAATTTGGGGTCTAAAATGGGCCTTATAAGAAAACATGCCAAAATAAGTTTTTGTGAGTTGGAATTCAAGAACCAATAGAATTTCAATAAAATAAGTCAACCATAATGGTTGAATTGACATATTTGTCATTAAAAAAATTACTTTTTTTGTTCGTATTTTCGACATATCTCATTGTGTTTTTACTCAAATTTTGATCGAGAGAGCTCGTTGGATGTGGAATTTGATTCCGCATCCAATGACTACCCACACTGCATACTTTTGACAGACCCCACTACCCCAAAAACAAGAAATACCTGAAAAAATGTGATGATGATGTCATCATCACATTTTTTAGGTATTTCTTGTTTTTGGGGTAGCGGGGTCCATCAAAATTATGCAGTGTGGGTACTTGTTGGATGCAGAATCAAATTCCGCATCCAACGAGCTCTCCCAATCGAAATTTGAGTAAAAAAAAAAAGGAGATATGTCGAAAATACAAACACAAAAAGTAGTTTTTTTCTTTCTTCCTCCAAAATTAATCAATGTTATTTTATTATTTTAACTATTATTTTATTATTTTCCTTAGGAGGCCCATTTTAGACCCCAAAATTCCTCTAATGATCCTCGATAAATGCTGAAATCCGATCAATTTCCCTTGAAGCGTGTGTATGCAGGCGCCAGTCTCATCGAAGATTTGCTAAATCTGGATAATTGATTATGCTGCTGCCAAATCTATGGTAAGGTATGCAGGTCATTTCCTCATAAACTACCTGTCAGAAGGTGACTTGACTAGCCCTCTGTCTCATTACAAAAAATGGGTATGTGGCACGAAGAAACATCACGATGCTGCGATGCCACACCGCATCACTTGCTCATCACAAATTTATGCATTTTTTTTCACTTCACAAAATGAACCGCCCTTATGCAATTCCTTATACTTAGAATACCTACCAGTGTAGACTAATTCCCAGTGCGATGCCTCCTTTCAACTACACTGGACATCTGCACCGTCTCAACTCTGAGTTAGGGCTGAGAGGTGGAGTGGCTGTCAATATAAATCTTAAGCCTACTACCATTGATCATCGTGGGAAGAAGCTCCCCATTCAGTTTGTTGAGCTGAATGGCTCCTCCCTCTGTAACTTGCTGTATCTGATATGGCCCCAACCAATGCATCTTGAACTTCCCTGGAAACTTAAGAAATTTACTATCATAGAAGAGTACTAGGTTTCCGATCTGAAGAGTCTTACTCTTAATGTTCCTATCATGCCAAGCTTTTTCTTGTTCCTTCTGCACTTTCTGATGGAATCCGGCGATGAATATGTCTTCCTCTAAGGTAAGCAGCTGCGCTAGCCTCTCATGCATCGTGTTTGTATCAGCCATTCCAGTGATCTAAGCAATTCTTAAACTGGGAAGAATATACTCCATAGGCATAACAACCTCCTATCCATACAACAAGCTGAAAGGTGTGTGTCCTGTAAGTTTCTTGCATGTAGTCCTATACGCCCATAATACAATGTTAACTCTGAGGTCCCAATCATTCCTTTGGCTGTTGCATATCTTAGTAAGAACATTTTCTAAAATCTTGTTAAAGGCCTCCACCATACCATTAGCTTGTGGGTGGTAGGGAGTGCTCTTATGGTGATGTGTCTGGAATTCTTCCGTCAAGGCCTCAATGGTGTGATTCAAGAAGTGTGTGCCTTGATCGCTCATCAAAATTACTGGGCATCCAAATCTAGTGATGATGTTTTCAAAAATGAACTGTGCGGCTGTAGCAGCATCACAGTTTCTTACTGCTTTTTCCTCTGCCCACCTGGTGAGGTACTCTATTCCAGTGATGATATATCTCGCACCAGTTCATTTTCCCGGTGGGTTGATAGGACCCACAAAGTCTATAGCCCACTTGTCAAATGCGTGCAACGTAACCTGCGGTCGCAGTGGCATTTCATCTCATCATGAAGGTTTTCCTACCCTCTGGCAGATATCACAGCATCTGTAAAAGTCCTTAGTGTCTTTATGTAACATAGGCCACCATAATCCTACGGTCAGGATTTTCTGCGCAGTCGACTTTCCTGTGAAATGACCTCCTGCGGTACCTGAATGTGCTTCTCTGATAATATCCTCTTTTTCATGCGGCATCACACATCTGCGCAGGACTTCATCTGGACCTAACTTATATAACTATCCTGTGATCAGGGTGAAGTCTACTGCTTTAACAACCAACTGCCTCTTTTGATGCTTGGTAAACTCCTCAGGTGCCCTTCCTGTAGTGAGAAAGTGAATGATATCAGTATAGTACTCATCTGCGATCTGGATAGAAAAAAATTGCGCATCCGGCAAATTGTCCTCTAGATTACTTGGCTCTTCTCCTGAGTCTATTCGTGACAGATGGTTAGGTCCAGCATTCAATCTTCCTGGTTTGACAATGATTTCAAAATCATACTCCTGAAAGAGGAGTAACCATCTGCAGATTCTTCCCCCTAACACTGGCTTATTGACCAGATACTTTAATGCAGAATGGTCAGTAAACATCTTGAACGAGTCACCCAACAGGTAGTTCCTGAACTTCTGTAGCGCGTACACCATACCTAAGCCTTATGTTTCTGTTGTGGTGTAGTTCTTTTCTGCTATCAACAGCTTTCTACTAGAGTATGCGATAGGATGGTCGATACCTCCTTCTCCTGGTTGTGTTAAAACAACCCCTAGTGCGATGCTAGATGCATCCACATGTACATGAAATGGCTTAGTCCAGTCTAGAAATACTAAGATGGGTGCTATAACAATCTTCTCTTTAAGTGTGTCTAGACTCTGCTGGCATTCCTCATTCCATAGGAATTTTACATTTTTCTTTAACAGTTTTTCCATCGGTGCTGTAATCTTTGCGTATCCATTGATGAATTTTCTACAGTACTCGGTATGACCAAGTACTGTCCTCAATTGTTTGACCGAGTTGGGTGCTGGAAGATTTACAATGATGGCAATCTTTGCGGGATCTACCATCAAGCCTTGCCTACAGACAATGTGACCCAACAAAATACCGAATGGCGCACAGAATATACATTTTTTCAAGTTTAGAGAAATCTGGTACTGCCTACATTTCTCTAACATCAGTCTTAAATCTCCTATGTGCTTGTCAATTAATCCAAATACAGTTCAATCATCAAAATAAACTTCTAGGAATTTATGGATGTATTCCTTAAATACAGCAACTACTACTCTAGAAAAGATAGCTGGTGCATTCTTAAGACCAAAGGGCATTACCGTATACTGGAATGAGCCCCATTCTGTTGCAAACGTGGTCTTATGTCGATCTTCGATCTAGTGATAGCCTGAAAAGCAATCAGTGAAGGAGTAGACCTCTTGTCCTCCCACATTGTCTAGTACTTCATCAATGAAAGGTGTCGGAAATGGATCATGAAGCGATGCGTCATTGAGTTTACGCAAGTCGACACAGATCCTGATGTCTCCTTTGGTTTTCTTCTCTTGCACGACCATGGGACTAACCCATTCACTCTCTTCTACAAGCTCAATGATGCCTGCTGCTATCATCTTATCGATCTCATCCTTAACTTTTTCTTTGTAGCATGGATTTAATCTATATGGACGCTGCTTGACTGGTCTAGCATCCTCTTTCAATGGTATCCTCATTACTCCCAGGTCTCCGACTATTCCCTTCATCTCTGTGAACTTGGTGGGAAATAGGTCCTGATAGTCATGTAGCAAGTCTGCAATCTATCGGACTGTTTCATCATTCCAATAGTCTCCAATAGAGGCAAACTTTGGTTCTGTGTCTGTGCCAATATTGATCTTTTTACTCTTGATTGGCTCTGTCATTGCTGGAATCTGTAGCTTCGGTCCATAAACATCGCGAGTCCCTTCTGACTCCAAAATGTTGATGTTGTGAGGATCCTCATCCTCCTCCTCTGATTCTGATGCAAAGTTATAACATTCTAGTGCCTCTTCTAACTAGATGTCCCACTCAGGTTGAGTATGTACTGGTAGGGTACAATCTTCAAATATCTTAACCTTTATTACATATAGGGCCTGATCAAAATTTGGATACTCAGATTCAAAAGAGAAGGTGAGTAGAAAGCTGTCTATTAGAAGTGGCCATGTAGTCATTCCCTTGCGCAATTCAGTCTCTGTGTACCAGTTCCGTGGAACTGTGTCCAAAGTGTGAATGAATTGGTGAACCCATTCATCCTTAGGAATGTCTGACCAATTCTGTTCACATGTCTGAATGTGTGACCTGGGGTCACTTTCTCTTGTGTATCTCTGCTGGACATACTCTCTGTCGATAGAGAATTTGATCGCCATAAATCTCTTAAGATCATCCCATGATGCGATATTCTCTTTATGTGCATACCACCATCTTGCAGGTGTGGCTCGTACTGCAAGGTGCATAGCTGCGATCCTCTGCTCGTGAGGGATTTGTTGTTCAAACTGTGTGAGAAAGTCCTGGATATCTGTTAGACCATGAAATGCTGGAATCTCGTTGATCTCTGCGCCAATCCATCGCAGTGACTTAGTCATGTATGCACATCTGCGTGCTGAGAATTCATAAAGTTTGTTATGCCAGTTCTCTAGACCAACATCCGAATCCGATGCGCATGAGTTGTCGCATCACCAACTAATGTTCCCTTCTGCGGTTGGATTGATGTAGTCACTCTGGTTCACAGTCATCTGATAGAGACTGTCCATGTTACGTGCCTCTTCCTCTGCTCGGATAAGTTCAATGTATCTAGGACCCCGAAGAGGATCTAACGGTGCGATGACCTAGATCTACGTGTCCTCAAAGGTCATTTGTCTTCTCTTTAAGTTGATAACAGCCATGTTACCGATTGCCCAATCAATGCCTAGCAGTGCTGGATATGGTCTACTATCACCAATGATTTCTATAACTTCAAATTCCGCAGAGCTGCAAACTTCGTCAATGTCAACTAGCACCTGCAATAATCGACCCAGGGGTGATACCCGCTGTTGATTAGCTAATCGCAGATGGATAGGGAATCTGACTAACATAGGGCTACCTGTCTGTTTCCATGTCTGCTTAGTTAGAACATTTACCTCTGATCCTAGATCTAGGATCACCTCATCCATTTCAAATTCTCCAACCTGTGCTATGAGTCGCATCTCTCTTTCTTTTCTTATATGTCCCATAATATTATGAACAACATGATGTGCAGTGCTCATGGAAGAAGATGGCTGACACTGATCTATGATGCGCTGGAGTTCTCCAATAGCTTTCTCATTTCTCACGAGTTTTAAATAGCTCCATAGGAAGGATTGTACACTTCCTGTCAACTCATCCTCATCGCAAGCGCCTGATGTGGTAACCTGCGATATCTAGCCAGGGATAACGCCACAAGGTGCTTGCTGCGGTACGCCCCTAGATGGCCGTAGCTGCGATCCTGATTGCATAGAGTCATCAAAGAAAGTCTTAGCTTCCTAAAATGTCTGTTTATTCTTGTATAGGTCAAGTGGTGTTGCTTTGTTAGGAGCTTTACGCACCCACTCCTGACCTGTGGTGTTTTCAGTAACCTGCGATGTCCCATTGGTGGAAGCACCGCTACGAGTCATAATGTTGACTCTTTGTTCTGGTTCTTCCTGCTCAGCAGCAATAAGCTGGATGTTCTGGTGTACTACTGGCTTAGGTTCTCTGATCTTAGCTATCAAGATAGGACAGTCTTCTATAGCGTGATCGTAAGATTTGCAATAGTTACATGTGGTGGTAGGGCTCTGACAGTCCCTAGCATAATGTCCTACAACTCCATAGTTGTAACAAGTGACTGGTCCACAACCATGGCCAAATCCTTCTCCCTGGCCAAAGCCTCTGAATCCGCCTCATCCTCTGAATCCTCCTCCACAGCCAACATAAGCCGGATCATGCTGTGGTCCTGCTGCTGGACCCTGTGTTTCTGATTGGACTTTGTACAGGTCTTGCTTGCTCCCGACCATGAGGTCATAGGCTCGGCAATCATGTTCATCATGGACTACGGACTTGCAAAAGATGCAGTATAAGTTCTTAGGTGTCTGCACGTACTTCTGAAGTAAAGGGCACTGGTGAGGTAGATGTCCTCTTGTTTTGCATATTTCACACCATGGCCCATGGGTCTGTGGTAAGGGGTTAGGATCCCTGGTTGCTATATATTCTACAAAGACTGGACAATTATCTTTAGTATGGCCTTGTGCTTTACACTTTATGCACCATATGTCTTGTGCAACCTCTTTCCCTTTCTTAAGCTCATGCATTTGTATCGTGAGATTAGCCAACTGGTTTTGTAGGTTTGTCATACCTGTGCTGGTTTCAGCTAGAGGTGAAGCCTCTAGTTTCATCGCCATCTCCAACACGTCTTATTGCATCTAGAGTTTCTGTTGCATTAATGGCAGTCTGATGTGAGGGAGAAGCGCTACAATAAATCATTCCTTATGCTGCTCCGGTGCAAACTCAAAGCTGACTTGTCTATAAGGGCTTTAAATTTCTGGTCGAAGTCCCATACTGACTCTGTAGGTAACTGTTTGATGTCTTTGAGCTCTGTAATGCACTATGACTTAGACTTAGGTTTCTTAAACTCTTTAATCATGGCGGTCCTGACCTGGACAAGTGTTCTGGGTACCGTTGAGGTATAATTCATATACCATGTTAAGGCTCATTCTCTCAGTGTGGTGACCAAATGTACAAGTTTACTATTATCATCATTTATTGCTTTAATGGTCCACACGGCTTCACATAGAAACCAATGCTGCTCTGGGTCCTCTGCCCCTGTACCCTTAAATATAGGTAGCTTCATATCATCCCCAATTCTATTTCTATGTGGTGGATTTTGATTTGCTGTGTTACTACCACTCGGCGGTGTAGGTGGAGGTGATGTAGCGATAGTATGTATTGTCTGCGAGCTACTAGATGGAGTTCCTACGGGATTGTTCTGAGTCCCAATCTATTTCTGTGGGGTATAAGGGTGGTAAGGGATACCCCCTTCTGTTCTTTCTGTGGTACTATGACTCTATTGTCTAGTATTATCTGAACTATATTCAAATATGGGAGAACTGAAATCTAATTTGTATTTCTTTCCACTACGTGTACGTCCAATGGCATCAAAATCATTTTCAAACTCTTGTGACATTACTATCTTTACTTATTAATCTGAAACTAGATCCATTGTTCCTTTTTCATGTAATAACATCTTAATGGACAAGTTTAAAGATTTTAGGTACTTACCGCGATATCCTTTGAAGAAGTACTGCTCAGCCTCGCTGAAGCTTTTTCTCTATTCAACTGTAAACTCTGTGACGAAGCCTTCTAGCACACTCGCAAGCTAGAAGTCTACTGTCCTCGTAATGGGATTATCAAGGTTCTTCACGGTCTGAATCGGCTCCGGTGTCCAGACAATGTTTCTTTTATTCTTGAATATGCTCGTATCAGTCAACTTTGATAACCAGTCGTAAAGCTTATTTCCAAAGGTCACAAAAAATATCGCGTGCAGGTCTGTAACGATATGTTTTTGTAACCAGTCCTCTCTACTCAGTCTAGGACTCTTGTTTTCTCGTTCGGCAAACTATTTCTCTGTAGACACAACCCACTCATTAAGTTCATATCTAGTAGGATGCCAACAGAACATCAATGGTCAGTTTGTTCAAAACCGGCAACGAAACCATTTGTTGGTCGTCTGGGAAGACCCGAGTTTACTATAATGAACCAACAACACCCCTAGCTCACTGGCCCTTTCAGCGACAGACCACGAAGCGGCCTGAAGTCTCACCCAAATTGATCCTAATGGGTTGGAAAAAGACTCAAGTGTCTCAACCAGGTTCTGTATGGCGTCCTGTGTGCGTCTCGCAGCTCCTCTTAGCTCGCGAGATTGCTCTTTCCTCTCTGCGATGCGCAGTTTCCTCTTACTCACAATGACTCTAATCCTTATCGCATCACCGCACCCTGGGAAACACGTAACTCTTTCCTCCACTTGATCCTTAACCGCAGCGCACCACAGCTCCTCTGATGGTGTGATATCACCTCCCTGCGATATCCTCCCACTGCGACTCAGCATACGTAGCGTTACTTGTGTTCAGTTTACAGGAATCAATACACAAGGATTTTTTATACTGCGACTCTTAACTGTCTTGAGTGAAACTTAGACAAACTCTTATACATAATACTTAAAGACTTCAACTAGCATTTATCCCTGTAATATGCTATGAACTGGATAACATACACATACACTTACTGTAAGCAAAGTTCATGTAATGAATGATAGATATAACAAGTAAATACAATCACATGAATCAATCACATAACACTCTGATTTTACGTGGTTCACTTCCAGGGTGGAAGTTACGTCCACAGAACTGTGTTCTATATTATAACTTGAGAGAGGTACACAGTTCTGCTGCACCGCATATGCAGCTAGAGATCTTTTGGGTAACTCTGCACTCACTTCCTGGAGCCCTTCTCTCCTTGATCTCTTCTCTATCTCTATATTTCCTTCTTACAATATACTCTCTCTCTCTCTCTCTCTCTATCAATCCTTGCAGATTGTTACATACAAAATAACAGTGAGCTAATAGACTACTGATAATCTGACTAGTTGGATGGCTTAAAATGCCCAAAATGCCAACCTTTTACAATACAGTTTACATCTGACTAGCTGGATGGCCTAAAATTCCCAAAATGCCAACCTTTTACAATACAGTTTACGTTTGACTAGCTAACATTTTACAATACAAAATATATCCCTTTATAGGCGGCCCGAAGGTCTCGCCATTACAACACTGTGGGCCTGTCCCAACAGTAACCCAAACCCTAACTAGTGATAGTCGGCATATCTGTACTTGGGGTAGCCACTTTCCGTCACACCACTACTCTTTACAATCTTCCATGCTTCCTGGCGCTAACCATGGGTACTATGCACCGCTTCCCTTCTTCTGTCCTTCGTCTTCAATACCTCGGCCTCGTCGCTCCTTTTCCTCTATGAGGGTAGCTGAGCCCTCCTGTCTTTGCCACTGCCTTCAATGCAGTGGTTGAGCTCTCTCTTCTCATCCGCTCAATTACTGTTGTCTTCCTTGAATTCTCTGTTCCAACAGTCACGGTTTTCGGCTCTGCTTTGCAGCTAGAAACATGCTACGGTGTCGTAGCTTCACCTTATCTCTTCGTCTCTGCCAAACTTGTCTATCCGCCAAAATGGTAGCTTTTCCTGTAGCTGCGGGACCCTGCTCCAACACTTTGCATTTTGTTATGTCTAGTTCAGGAGAAGGTCTAGTGAGTATCTCTACCCCCACTCCAACCATGATGGCCAGTGGAGCCTCTCCTTCACTGATGAGTGCTCCATGGCCAAATGCATCTATTGCGCCAGTAGTGTTTTTAAAAAAATTTGACCCTTGTTTCTCCAAGTGGCCGAGTAGCTAATCCCTTGGCACCTTCAAACATTGTTGGTTCATCTAGCATGGTGTTTACTGGGATACCCAATGTGCCTTTTACTTCTTCTCCGTTATTTTAAAACACTCAAGGTGGTCCTAGTGGTTCTACTTCATTTGTCTAAGGTTTTTGGTGGTATGGAGGACACATTTCTCCATCCGCACCTTATGTAGGCCCTTCACCTACTCATGTTGATGTGTCATCCTAAACCAAGAACCCTTTTTCAGTTTTCATCTTTCAAACTTATATTCAAGTATGAGCTGCACCTTTCGAAATATCTCCCTTCTCACTTTTTAATGGGGGAATCACATCTCTTGTATCTGCAACTCCAGCTTCGAATAGAGCAAGTTGAACACAATATGAAACACCCCAAGTTAGAAATCATTTGTATTTTCAATGGAATCAATTTCAAAACATTTCTACTTCATCATAGTCGATTCCTGGGGGCAATCCCAATCTATCTTTTGGGAACTTTTATGCAAGAACTTCCTCGCCCTCGACTCCTCAATATCAATCTTTGGCTAGGCCTAGATTACCCTTTCTGTAAATTTAAACTTTCCATACTTATCTAAAATCATGAATGACCCTATGAAGCATGATATGACTTGGCCACTGGTCCTGATTAAATTACCTTCTAACATTCCTAAGTTTGAAGAGAAAACTGGAGAGGATCCAAGTGACCATGCCACAATGTTCCATTTGTGGTGCTCCTCTAACTTGTTGAACGATGATTCGATTCAACGAAGGCTATTTCACTGAAATCTAACCAATGTAGTGGCTAAATGGTACATTGAAATTCCGTATGTCACCTATAATAGTTGTCTTGACTTAGCAACTATTTTTCTGAACCACTTTCAACTTCCTGTCCAGTATTGTGCCGGTACATACCTTCTGTCAACCTTTTGGGAGAATAAGGCCATTCACATATATAACCATATTTAGGAGTGGAAAAGAAGAAAGATGCTCATTAAAGAAAATATTCCTCCTGAATTCCTTTTGGAATGGTGTTTGAAGCATTTATTGCCGTATATTTAAAAAGATGTTTCGACTTCAAGAGTGACATTAGAGGAGGAGTCGATACTCAGGGCCCAACAACTGGACTTGATTTATGCCACATAGGATTTGACTTGTTGAGAAATATCTTATCACGTTCATTCATAAACAGGGGTTTTTAATTATGAATAATAAGGGAAATATATTCTAGGTATTGGGGGGAGAGGAATACTGTATGGAGGCTTTACAGGTATTGGGGGGTATAAAAAGGGGTTTCTTGTAAAAATAAGAAATATATTGTAAAAATTAGGGTTTTTTAATTGGAAATATGTATTAGGAGGGGGACATAAAATCAAAGAATATGGATATGTGAGTTACCTACAACTTTCATATCAAAAAATCGTCCACTGGTTTGATCACACAAATGGTTTGAATATTAGAGGTAAAAATTGCACTAATAGTGCTAAAAACAAAATCTAATGTTTCTGAACCAATTTTCACTATTTACAGTAAAAATTTCAAAAATTTTACCTACTTTCGTATAGTTTTGGTCATTTTCTATCATTTGAACTAATGTTGATTTGTCTTTACCTAACTATTACAACTTATGGATGAATTTGGAGTATGCATCCTCAATATAAAGGTTAGGATTTGGTCCTCTTTTGGATCTTTAACTTATACCTTATTCCCTCACGAGTCTTAGAATATCCTTTTTATCCATGGACTATGATTTGCATGAACCAGGGACAATTTTAGGGGCGAAATTTATCCCATGGGCTCCTTTTAGGGGGTTTTCTCCAAAAAACGATTCTCCATTTTGTAATTTCTGAAGCCCTGTTTCACCCAGTTTTGATGGGGTAAACATTTTTCACCCTAAAAATCACCAATTTATTATATAAACAATATAAAACCCTTGGAAATTAAAATATTTTTTGAAGAATATTGCCAAACATTTTATAGTTGGAGTTTTAAGAATTGGTAAGATAACATTTATACACTTTTTAATAAGTATGGTTCCTTAAAATCATCCCTAATTGTAATCACTTCTTACCCTTCAAACAACATTGTTCTTACATGGTTAGAGGCTACCTCATGTGGGTTACTATATTTAGAACACTTCTTTTCATTTTTGCTACCCATGTCACATTTATGCTAGGTTGTGGGAGCTTTCGTAGTCGTTTTTCAGACAAAAAATGAGCTTCATTTTGTATCTTTTACTGAAATACCCTTGATTATAAGGATCCCACCCTATGGAGTAATTTTAAGCCCTCTTCTGACTCCTTAAACATGACTAGATAGCCGAGTTTTTTTTTTTCATACTAGTTAAAGTAAATGAAGGATCATCCATAATGGTATAAGTTTAACCCATTTACGGACCTTATGGATTACTTGTGAAAAATGAATACTTTATTTTCTTGGGGATATATAAGAGTATCTTCACGTATATATTTATCTATTTTTCAGGCCTAGAGGACTAAACTTACATAAAAGAAACATGTTTGATCTTGCTTTTCTCTTTTTTTGTGCTCTGGACCTAAACATGAAAAAGATTTCGAGCGTTCTTTATGCCATTTTCATGCTCGCTAAACCTCCATACAAAGAATCTAGTTTATATTTGTTTGTCCCATTGTCGTAAATAAATGGAAATTTATGAGTAATCTTTCCTTCCTTCACACTCATGAAACTAACACTACCTGATTTCTTTTGAAGGAGATTCAGTTTGGTGATAGTTTACCCCTTTTTCAGACCTTGATGACTAAGTATGAAAAAGGTAACCTTAGTTCTTCAAAAACTAGGAGAGTTATCCTTTGCATTTTTTTATACTATTTCAGACTCGGGAGACTAAATTTATGAAAAATCACCTCCCTAGAGTCTTCTTTGGAATTTTCAGACACTCAAAAAAATGAAAACACTGACGAGCATTTACTAATTCGGGATTGTAAAATCCACAGATCAATGACATATCAAGAACTATTCTATCTTTTCTTCAACCTTGTTCAAAAATGAAGAAAGAATCGAGTTGAATTTCTTGGACTCACTAATACATAACAAGAAAGGAAAGGAAGGAAACACACTCTTTCATTTAAAAGTTCTGGAAGCAAGTCATCCTTGAAAAAAACACTACTTTGTGCCCCTTGATACTCATGTCTCAGTTTTTACTTCCCAATTCAACTAATACTTTGAGTCATTACTCCTCCACTTGTCCCGATACACTTGGAATCTGTCCATGTCTCCTACATGGAAGATAGGTCTATTTCTTCCATTTTAAGTCTAAATTGTCCTTGGGTCATCTCTATGTCGCGATCACTGTTCAAGGATCGTTATCCCCTATCTATTCATCTTGATACCTATCATTGTCATCTATGATATCATCCTATGTACATATTCCCTTATCTAGTCTACCAGTTACTGATGTGACATGTTAAAGGATTCATTGCATTTTTCTTCACAAAATGGATTCTGATCAATACCTCCAGCAAAAGAAGATCCGGAGTTTCAAATATAGTACCTTAGGATCCACTGCTCATATTGGTGGACTTCTTTGCATTGGTTGTCATTATAACTCTTTAACTGGCACTCCAATGGCATCCTTCCATGTTCTAATTCAGATCATGTATTCATATGGTAGGATTCATATTGGTTTCTATGGATTTAGATGGATTCCTTGGGTTACAGCTTATATAACCTAAGTTGCACAAGATTGTTCCATGATTTGTGACACTATTTCCAGCTATTGAAGATCTATCATTGTACTTATGTGGATTTGATCCACCTTTGTAAGACATATGTAGCCTTGTTTCTCATACTATATGATGTAAATGTATCTTGTGAAGGATCTACTCTTCTACATTACTGAACATGGCATACTCAATGATGATTTTGTAATTGACCTTGACTTGTCTGTTTTGGGTACTTCTTTGCGACCTTCATACTCACTCCCTCCAAGTTAAAAATATTTGTAATTTATTTCAGCCATCGCTGCCCTCTAACCTCACACATTAGGGGCCATATGTTATACCATGAAATGACTATTATCCATCTGAGTACTGACACCAAATGTGTTGCTACATAAAGGACAATGTGTATTTAAGTAGCCTTAACATTAGAGATGAATTGAAAGCTTAATACATAATCATTCCTTCAACTTTTTGAATATTTATGGATGATTTTTCCCTTCACTTGTAGGTCCTCTTGTGACAACTCGCATTTAATAGTGGGTCAGACGATATGCAACCCATGAGTTATCCTTAAAAAATTGCACTCACGAGTTTCCGGTATAAAATTCATGAGTCAATCACGAGTTTCCTTGTTTAAACCTACAAGTTCCATTAAGAAACAATTTTTAAAATAAGATGATTAGTTTAGGGGTAGTTGGGTTTGAAATGGTAACTTCCCTAACTCCCCTAACCATCATAGGTCTCATAACCTCTCCTCACCAACAAGTATAAATAGAGGGGAGGGGTAGAGCATAGGGGAAGCAAGTTTGAGAGCAAGGTTATGCTGGAGAAATATCTTTGATAGAGGAGCAAGGAGGACTCATTTCTTGGTCTACAGAAGAAGGCTTGTCTCATACATGGTTGCAATGTTTCCTAAAGTTCAGTCATAAAGAGTGTCTTTCTTCCATATATGTCTTAGTGCATGATTTTGTTCTTATGAATCATGATCTATGTTGTTATTTATTTATAAATTGAATTGTAATATGTTCATATTTCTTTATATAACAATAAGAGATGTTGTGGATAAACACCAATGTTTGTTGTAGGTATTGAAGTGTAGAAAGCTTTGTAGCATTTGAAGAAGGGATCTAAATCTAGAATCAACCGTCTAAAAAGGGCACCCCTCATACTAACCCTTATTCTCTTGTTTATGTTACCAAACCCTTGATGTATGCAAGCCACACCCTAGTATTTTGGTGACCCTAGGACCCCAAGTCATAAGGTAGACATCCCTCACAACACTTCCTCATTTCAAATTGGAATGTTCTTGGTGGAAAATTTGACTTTTATGACAGAATTCTTGGAACTTTGCAATCTATGGCATTCATCTCTTCCCTTGATTCTATTCAATTACCAAAACTTATGCAATCACAAGTACCCAAACAACTATGACTACTTAATAGAGTATTTTTTGTCTCCACTTTATGAGATCATATTCAATTAAAATGCCCTAATATTTTTAGAAGTGTTGGGCCCAGAAATGACGCCTTTTTTACCACATTTACCTACCCCTTTTTGCCTTATCTTACTCCAACATATGCACCAAAACATATGTTTTCCTTCACTTGATCCCTCAATCCATACACGTATGGTTAATTATTGTTTTATCTTATTAATACTTATGATTGTTGTAATCAGGACTCTATATCTTGGATTATGCTAACATATGGTGATTTTATAAAGATAGTTCGAGATGTAAAATTATATAGGTGTAGCAGGATGAATGAGTCAAGAAAGAGATGGACATTCATTGTTAAGTTTATCACCACCGATTCCATCTCTGTACAAGGAACAAAGTCATAGGTTACTATTACACGCAAGTTGTACAAAGGTGGCTGCAACAGACTTGGCTACAACAGACTCGGATGCAACAATGCGTCACTACTCGAGGGTAGCTGCAATCGATGGAGCATCTTCTAGATTGATCCTGATATCTCATTGCTAGCTTGAGTAACAAACTTCATATATTTTTTGCTTCTATCTTTCCCACAACTGTAACAACGTATCGTAATGGGGAAGCCTGAAGATCAAGCATCTTCATCATTTCCCAATATCAATGGGTAGAATTTATGATTGTGAATGTATAACTATTGGAAACTATTCTGAGCTAGGGGCTGGAAAATTATTAATATTATTGTGTAAGTTGTGACAACAACTATTTCATCCTACCGTTTAATACAAGGAGTGTGATTCTTTAGATCTTGGCGTTTAACTTGTATTAGCTTTATGCGTCTCTGTTCGAAGGCTTGGCCCGCCTTCCTGTACAGATTGCTGAGTTAATTAGGCATTTAAGTTATTATATTGTGTGGTGTGAATGTTGTGGTAATTACATTCTTTTATAGTAGTTGCAACAGTAATGAAATTATTGTGTGCTTCCTTGAATGATCTGTATTTACATTTCCTATAAACTGCAGCGGTGTGGTGTAACAGTTGGATGTGTAGGTTAATGTCCATTTATGCAATTTCATGGTAGATGTAACAGTCAAGCTCATCCCCAGTTTCTTTCTATTTACTTGTCTTCCTTGGATTGTGTCAATTTACTCAGATTGCAGTCATACTTGTTGGTTCAATTCATGTATTCTCAATTCTTAAATTAAAGATTGAAGTAACTAGTTTTGATAGATCTTTATGTAGTCTAGTAAATTAGGATTTAAATTTTTGCAAAAGTAAGTCTAGATTGTTATTTCATGTTTTGTTCATCCCTAGATTGGAGTTGTAGGAAGTTCATTGTAATTATGAATTCTAAGGTATATGATTTCAATTAGATTAATGATGGGAAGAGTTTATTGAACATATAGTAGGGAAATTTATTCAGAGTATCATCTACTTAGTGTTTATGCATATATAGTGAAAATTATCTTTGAAATAAAAGACCTCCCTGGGTTGAAAATTTATATTGATCCTTTTGCATGTTATGTTTTAATTAACTAGCATATAGTGGTACCAACATTTTGGCGCCGTTGCTAGGGAAGATAATCATTAGACACCATAGTAGTTGCATCCATTCATTTTTCTTCAGTTTTTTTTAGTTTTGCATGTTTTGGGTTGCATGAATATGAGAAAGGTACATCATGACATTCCTATAACTCCTAGAACCCCACATAATACTAACATTGCAGGTGGTTGAGGTCGTGGATGAAATTCAACATTGGGAAGAAGGACAATCATTCAGAATCTAGTTGATAGGACCAATTGTTCTACCAGAGCTCACCATCAGGAGTCATTTGTCAAAAGGAGCCTAGTTACTCCTCGAGTGGCAGCATCAGTTTCCACATTGGAGAACACAGGAGAAGCTGCAACACCCTCAGGTGTCCCTGTGGAGGAAGACAGAGTTAGTACTGTGGGATCAACTGACCAAGACTTGGTATATCACATTAATGGGAAGGTGGTGACAAAAGAAGAGTGGACACAGTCCCATCAAGAATTAAACGATCTGTGGAAGCACAAAGAGGAGAGAGCAGAAGAAGACATGAATAACAGACATGATCTAGAAGATCATGAAGAGGTGATGGCAGAAAATCATCATAATGAGGGTGATCCCCTGACTGAGGAGACTATTTCCAAACTGCAGTTCCCCATTCAACAACTAGAGGGAACAACCCCCATGAAAACTATATCACCATCAGTTTTACCCCATTTTCATGGAAAAGCCAAATAGGATCTAGATGAATTTCTTTTCGAATTTGATATCCTCTGTCACAGCTATGATTACACTTCCAGTGAGCTGAAGTTGAAACTTTTCACTGCTACTTTGAAGGATAATGCATTACATTGGTTCATGAGCCTAGGTGGTGGAACTGTCACCACCTAGGACTGAATGAAACAAGTGTTCCTAGAAAAATATCAGGAGTAGTGCAATACCAAGGATAAAATAGAAGAACTGTTCAATATGGTACAAAGGGATGAGGAAAGCTTGGAAGATTTTATTGAGAGGCTGTTGTGCAATGTGCAAAGAGCTGGACAAACTAATATGGGGTTAGATGTGCTCAAGATAATCCTACTTCATGGGATTAGGGAAGACTGCCTAGACATGTTGAACCTATTAGGAAAGGGGGACATCTCAAAGGAATCCTTTGAAAATATTATTGAATTATGCAAGAGGTATTCCAGAGGATTTTCTAAGAACAACAAATGGGAAAAACGAGATAAAATAGAACGAGATGTATTCGACAGAACAAAGAAGTCATATAATGGAGGAGCCACCCGAGAAGAAGTAGGAAATCTCCTTGAGAATTTCAAGACAGAAATGATGAGCTCCATCTTTTTAGAAATACATGTCTTGAGGGCAAAGCAGAAACAAGCAATAGAATATCTAACACTCGGTCTATTCTACCCTAAATGTAGGAAGAAACATCTCCTGAAGGAGTGCGCACTTGATAAAGTAGAAGTGTGTCATCTTTGTGAGATGAACCATGATACAAAAGAACTCCCTTCACTACCTCAAGTGAAGGCAGTTCTACAGGAATAAACTCTAGATGTGGAACTAGCTTACTTCATTGCCCAGAAAAATCCTTGGCAGCCTCGAAATCAAGGTATGACTCTAGAATCATTTCCATTTTCAAATAACATGAATATTTGGAATAATATGCATCACATGAATACAAAATTCCCTTAATCATATTCCAACCATCAATGGTATCCTTCTCAACCTATGATGCAAAATGTTAACTACTGGAACTCTTAGACATAGTCACCAAACCAACAGAATTCTTGGTCTCCTGGATGGAGGAACTTCCATGCAGGAAACCAGCTTCTCCATAATCAACCTCCTCAATAGTTTCCACATCAATAATACCCTCCTCAATAGTATCCTTATCCATACCAACAGTACCAGCAGTTGTAGCTGCAACTTCAGAATAATGTTGAACCTCACATGCCTATACGTCCTCAGCTACCTGGTCAACCTAACCACAACCCAAACAATAAAGCAGTCCACCAGTTTGAGACTACCAACATGCCCACTTATTCCATTACTCCCATCTCATGTAATGATATATGCCTACGATCAGGGAGAGTAGTGGAACCTTTAGTCATCGAGGATCTTCCATCCTCTGTGTCTAAAGAAAGGATGAATCAGTAGTACTCATACAATGTAGCAATTCCCATTATTGAGGATGATGAAAGTACAAATGAGACACTGACTAAAATACAAAAGGAATTAGCAACTAAAACATAGCCTACATAGTCATTTAGAGAACCGCCATACCCTGAAAGACTAACATTATAGAAAGCAGTGGGACAACCTCAATTTAACTTCTTAGGAGAGTTAAAAAACCTCTATGTCAAAATTCCATTGCTGCAAGCCTTTCATGATGTGCCTATATACGCCAAAACTGTCCAGGATCTATGTGTAAGAAAACCAGGTAGAAAAACTAAGGATCCTCCCACTGTCCATGTCATAGGGAAACTATTTGAACTAATAATGGGAAAAACCCTTATGGCCAAATACGATGATCCTGGGAATCCCATTGTCACTGTGTAGATTGGGAACATGTAGATACCAAATGTGCTGGTAGATTTATGCATAGCCATTAATGTTATGACCATAGAAACTGTACAAAAACTCAGGCTCACTAATCTCGGGCCAACCCCTACCATTCTAGAACTCACTAATAGGTCCACCATCAAACTCGAGGGAAGATTGGATGACCTCATAGTCTCAGTTGACTCATGGGAATACCCTGTTGACTTCTTGGTTTTACAGCCTAAGTTGCAGTTGGGGGGATACTCGCTTATCCTAGGAATACCTTGGCTAGCCACAGTGGATTCTTGCATCAGCTGTCGGTTAGGGTCTATGACCATTTCAAATGGAACCAAAATGAAAAAACTCACCTTGTATCCTCAAGCACTGAAAAGTGCCACCTGATGATGAGCGAGGGTGTAGTTCTCGGGAACTTTATCTCTGCTGATGGCATCTAGGAAGATCCCTCCAAAATCAGGGTAATTGAAAATATACCTACTCCTGGAACATAAATGTCACGTCCCCATCCCTCAGACCGGCGAAGAGGATGCGATGAACACCATGCATACGGGCAAACAGCCCCATGAACATGAACATAAGAGATCAATGCTGAAATTACAAAGCTTAAACATAATGCATGCAAAGATGCATAAACATACAAGAATACACATATGCATAATTCTTTAATCATACAACAGAAGAAAACATATACATTCCAGCATCCCCATGTTCATTATAATTCATTAAACATCAATATAATTGCAGAGTTGAAGTAACAGCAGCACTTATCTTTTGATGAAGGACTTGCCCCGCAACCAGCTACGTCGCTACAATGTTCCACCCAACCATAGGCCAACATGCTCATCAATCTCTCAGCAACGCTACCACCCTCGAGCTGGGCATGATTCCTCAAGGACTAAGAGTCAATTGTAGGCTTACACATAGCCAAGGGGACACACTCAGCCAAACCAACACCGCTAGGTTTACCAGGCCTTCCACAACCAGCCAAGCCAGCATAGTTTGAAGACCAACCACTGCTTACATGCAGTAAAACCATCCCTTCACATCCCTGTGAAGAAGGCAAAGACAATCGGTGGTAGTCCCAAACAAAAGGTGAGACACAGCTCAAGCCTACAAGGCAACTCAGAGTTGTTCTTGGCCCTAAAGTGGCCAAAACAACTCAGCTGCAACACCCAAACTAGGGTATATCAGTAGCCCAAACACACAATAAATTATAGAAGCATTCCACAGTTCCAAACAGGGAAAACTCAGCCAACGGCGCACACAATTCCTCAATATAACAGCTGGGAAACTTACACAGTCCCAACGAGGGAGAAGCCAATAGGTGTGGGAATCAACAACCCACCAGCATCCACGAGCCCACAAGGCAACACACAATTCCTCAATGTAGACGTTGAGGAAAGTTACACATCCATAGTCCAAAGTGGAAGAAGAATTTGGACTCACAACAGCATCCCAAATCATGGGAAAACAACAGCAACCCAAAACATACACAGCAGCTCACTCACGACATGGGAAAAACACCCCAAAAAGTCTGTGCGTGAGTGAAACTTGCACCCAACCGCAACACATAAAGGAAAACAAAATGCACGGCCGCAAATCAGTAAGGAAAACTCACACACACAGTCCCTAAGCGCGAAATAGCTCCTGCACTCAAGAATCCCAAGCGACAGCCACATTTTCTCTTGTCCCCGGCGTGGGAAAAACCAACGCAGAGTCCCTACACATGAGCATGAACAGACCACGACCCTGCACGTGAGCAAGAAACATACCATGAAGAAGATGGCGGTGGTGGTGAAGGCCAGGTGCATGAGGAAGATTATCTGACAAGGGAAGAGTGCATGAGGGGAAGAACAGACAGTCATGGGTGGAGTGGGGGTGTGGGAAAGGGACTGACATTCCTCCACAACCACCACCACTTCAGTAATAACTGTCCCAACCACCAGCAGCCATAACTGCTCAACTACCCAACAGAACATTAAAGAGGTTGGAAGAGGTTGGATGAGACAAGAAATGTGGCAAACACACAAGGTGGTAACACATGGGTTTTTCCCCCATAAACCAAGGTTTGACATCCCCTACCCCTTATCCTTTGGAATCATGCCCTTTTCATTAAACGTTGCACCGTCGTAGCTAGTTGTGGTTTATTTTAATTGATGTGAGTGTTTACATGATGCCAGCTATAATGTGCCAAACAACATGATATACCATTGGCAACTATACCTATTGCCGAAACATACACACACAAATCGATGGTGGGGATTTTTCCTTTAGCTCCTCACCATGATTAATTACATTATATGCATCATGCAAACGGGGTCAAAACCGGGGACATTACATTCCCCTCCCCCTTGGAATAACACTGTCCTCGGTGTTCCATTACCTATATACAATACATATACAATTGCACATCAACATTCCAAAATTACAGATCCATCCCACATTCAATCATCTACTTTGAATGTTCAAGACCAAGCCCCTCGGCTTCCATGGACTTCTCCTACTGGTTCTCAGCTTCCAGCTGATCTCGAAGTCTAGGAACTTTGCGGCTATTTCCTTCATCATGTTCCCTCATTGGGCAGTCCCGGTGTAAATGATGTCCTCCGCATCTCCAGCATCTCACTGGCTGCTTCATCTTTACCTGCTCAATTTCCTTTGATTCTTCATGCTTGGTCCATTTCCTATCGGGTTGCTTGGACGAATGTCCCATTGCTGATCCACCTTCCTTTCCCTTGACGATTGCTCCCAGAAGGCTTTTCACCTCCCTTTGCAAACCAATAGAGTCTTGCAAAATCTGGTGGTTCATTTCATTCTGCCTTCTCTGTATCTTGAGCATCTCCCCAAGATTCTCTTGGGTCTTGGCAATCATCTGAAGGAGACTTCTAGCTAAGTCCAACAACTTTTGATCTACTGCCATATTCAACGTGCACCACCTGGTTTCACTTTTCTCACCTGTGAAATGCACCATTGAAATTTTATCAGACCAAGCATAATATAGACATTAAAATCAGTCAGTTAATTACCCAATTGGCATGACAGTCCAAGCCTCATCAAGGATACTTTCATATTTGTCATGCCTTCCCAACAGGCTCATGAGCTCACTCATGTCCATTCCTGGGCAGGGAATTAACTATTCCAGCATTCACAATTTTTACTTAAGCAAATACACACATTTCATTCTCAATCATACACGCATTAAACAATCCTTTGTTTTCACAATGCATAAATGTGTATGTATATATATAATCAAAAGGCAAGAGAGAGCAGTAAGAGTTTTTTTTCCCCTCTTTATTTTGTTCCATCCTGGAACCCACACCATCACTTTGGCTTTTCATGCTCTCATCCTCTTTCACTTCACCGTGAATGCTGGACCAATCCTTATTGGTCATGACACTTAGTGTCTTTGGTCTATTCTAGACCTCTAAACCATGGAGTCTCTCCACATGGTTTGTCTCGATTGCTAGGACTCCCTCGTCTTACTAGCACCTTTTTCATTACCGCTCATTCTGAGCTTTCCAGGACAGTCACATGTCCACATGCACCCTTAGGATGCTCTCATGGTCCTCGCTCTAGTGATACCTATATCCAAACATGAAATAGATTCACATGTTTAGTTTATTCACATCAGTTGTATCTCTAGAACAAGAGCTCAAACATCATAACCAAATCATATACACATGTATATTCATAAGCAAAATAATCCAATACTTATCTGTATTGTGCGTTCCCTCATTCGTCCACAGGATCCTGCTTCGCATTGCAATACTTGGGATCACCTATGGACTTAGATGTTAGGTCAGCACGTCGGCTACTCCACAACATCAAATATTTAATGTCCAGCCAGTACTTTCTCATGTCGACTGCGCTTGGAACTTTATCATGACCATTTCCAAGTCTAGGATCTACTATGGATCCTTAGGCATATCACAGCCCATCATACACTTATGTCAACAATGACACATACACTTATACCAACCATTCACTTATATCAACGCACACTTATGTCAACAATAACCCTTACTCCGCAACCCCTCACAAAAACCATTTACCATTTACCTGTCCACACAAGAAACACAAGCAATACAAGCAAACTCATCAGCGTTATTGCTCAGAAACTGTAATCACATTCTTCATCATTCACTATCAAGTATTGAGACACCAGGAGTGCATCCACTCCCTAGAGTGTAATCAATATTTAAAACCCTTTCATGGCTCGGCATCGGAAAAGTGTGCACTTTCTTCCGGTGTGTGCCATGTAGGTTCTATTCATACTTAAGCGATCGGTCATCATGGAAATAAAATCAAACACGTTCTGCATATGGAATTTAAAAATTAAACATGCATATTCATAGCAAGGGTCACATAACACTTATCCATTTGTCGTCGCAGTATGCCTTTGTTAAGGAGGAATGGAGGCTTCTTCCTTGAGTTAACAGTACCTCAGTTAGGCATCCCAAATCCTTTTTACATTTCATATTCACACATGTCTTACCGACACAACCCATACCATCTCACTCATGTTATCACCAAACATGTAGTGCAGATGAGACATTTTCAAAATGTCCAATGCCGTTTCACCCGAAACCCACTTCCAAGATAAGGGAAAACCTTCCCATGAATTTTGGCTCTTGTAGGTCATCACACATGATCTTCCTGCAATGTGTACCCCTGAAACATTCATCAAATAGCCAAACAGTCAATCATTACCTGATAATACAATCCAATTGATTGTTCCATGACCAAGCAATGGCATTGGTAATCAAATTCAATAAGAATTTGCAATTCTATCTACTACAGAAATTGACTTGGTCATTTGTGGGTCTCTTGTAAGTAGCATTACTATGCCCATTATAATTTTATGCTTACTATTGTAACATGATTACCCACTTACCATGCATCCCTCCTGACGCAATCTTATACAAGACAACAATGATTAATAGTCATTAGCACTTTCTTAAATCCGAAATCCACAATTCAAATTTAACAACCCATTATGCATATCAACTATTTTCACAACCATGAGACTTTTTCTCATAAATGGTAGATTCTGGCATTGGTCAGGGTCTTACCTCTCAATGCCATGCTCGAATAATCTACCTGAAACATTAGTTTCAATAAACCAAACACAATCTTATGCAAGCCAACAGTGGCTAGTGGTTGTCAGCAATTTCTCAAATCCGAAATTCACAATTCGAATTTTAACAACCTATTATGCATATCATGTGGTAGATTCTGGCATTGGTCAGGATCTTACCTCTCACTACCATGCTCGAAATAATCTACCTGAAACATAAGCTTCAAACATCCAAACACAAGATTATGCAAGCCAATAGTGACTAGTAGTTGTTAGCAATTTCTTAAATTTGAAATTCACAATTCAAATTTAGCAAGCTCTTTCACATGGTAGATTCTGGCATTGGTCAGGGTCTTACCTCTCAATGCCATTTTTGAATTAATCTACCTGAAACATGAGCTTCAATAAACCAACACTTGGTAAGTCTGGATGCATATAACTTTCCATTGCTACAACCATCACTGAAGCATTTTCAGAATTTATAAAATTCAAATACTTCCAGCTGTTAGTCACATCAATATCATCAAAGCTCATTTACGTCATGCAATCATTATCATATTAATATTTGCAAGGTATAGTCATATCATTCATGCAATTAAATGAAGGTTTAGATACCCTTACTTTGCAAGTGTATCATTCATGCCACCTTGCTCTTCCATAGAGCACTTCTGGCAGCCAACTGATCATGACTATCCTGCATTCATAGCAACCTCTGGAATGGTTCCTGAATTGTCATCAATTCATCATTTCAGTCATTAGTCATTCATAAAATCACATGCATTCATCTCAATGCATTCAACATACCATGGCCTAGCCATGTCCACCTCACATAGGATGCATTACTACAATCCATATCATCAACATATATAGGCATGACACATTTCTATATTCAAACATCCATAGGGTATGAGGTCTCTTACCTGTACCAATCCATGGAATTTTTCATAAGCAAATTCTTACCTGCATGGGTTCTACTTACACCCTGGACATGACCAATTTGCTTGGTCCTTTGCAAGAGATTATAGAATTGCTCACCAACTTTTGTTATGGACTCGTTGCCTTATCCCTTTATTCATAGGGTTGTTGTTCACATTCATCAGGATCAGCAACACATTCAGCTAGGTCCATGTCATCGTTGGTTTTGCCACTAATTCCAACATCAAAGCAATGACTATCATTAGTGGTCCATTATAAATATATAATTTCCAATATTCTTACCAACATGCAATATCCTATGCATGCAATACATATCCTCATGCATTTCAAGCATAAACTTAGGAAATGTAGTTATAATCGGCAAGATAGAGTTTTAAGGAAACTTCCCTTTTCAAGTCTTTCATCCTGGCATGGGGCTACTCTTCCATACAGTAGCTGATTGACTTCATAGTCCTTGCTACCCCTGGGCATGCAAATGTCCAGATTTGTCTGTTCAATAGCAGCGTCCATCACTAGCACTTTGCTACTTCATGCTCAGATTCTGGTCACTTATCCTTGTTCCCTACCAGATAAGCTTTCCAACGCCTATCCACATGCTTCATTCCGACCTCGGATGTGAAAACCACACCACTTCTAAGAATGAAGACTTTCACCAAATCTTTGCATTTTGGACTGGGTGCCATCTTCATCCAACTTTTGCCACCTGTACACCACTATGAATAGCTGAAAATCCCACTGGAAAGTAGTCGAAATCTGCTGGAGATCCCACTGAAAACCACTGAGAAATCCCCTTTGAAAAACTCAATTCTCTTTGTGCAGAATCGGATCTCAAACCACTAATCCTTCCGCAACGGCGGCTCTCGGAAGGCTTCCCCTTCTACAACAGCGGCTCTCGAAAGGCTTTTACCTTCCGCAACGACGGCTCTCAGAAGGCTTTCAGCTTCCGCAACAGTGGCTCTCGGAAGGCTTTCCCCTTCCGCAACGGCGTCGGCAGCCTTTCTAGTCGAAAGTCGAAATTCTTTCCCCTTCCGCAACGGCGGACGCTCATTCACTTTCTTCTTTCGGCTATCAATATTTTCGTTATTTAGAAAACTTTCAAACTTTCTTTTACCACATCGGCTGTCGGAGGTCTTTCTACATCAGAAGACAAATGACTTTGGCTTCCACAATGGCGGAACATGAAACGCTTTTACCTCCGATGAGTGAACTGAATTTTTTTCCTTAGAAAAATTTTCAACTTTCTTTCTTTATGTCGAAGGCCTTACCCATCGGTCAGGAAGTTGTTTCTCCGTCCACAATGACGGATGCCAAATCCTTTCTCCATCGGCGGACGCCTAATGGTTCCTCCATTTGCAACGACGGACGCCAAATCGTTTCTCCATCCGCAACGACGGCATGCAGAAACTTATCTTCTTCCAGCGACGGTCTTTCTTCGTCGGACGACTTAACACTTTTCTCTTCCACAACGGTGGAAATCATTCCCCTTTTTTCGTCGACGATTTCATACTTGGACAAATTTTTCAAAATTTGTCTTTCTTCTTTCCGCCGAATCGTAGCACCTGTTGGCGGTCGGACCACCTTTTGTCGGACGCTTAGTTGCTGCAACGGCGGACACGGAACCCTTTCTTCTTCCGCATTGTCAGACACTTAGGCAATTTTCATGGCTTTCACCAAACTGTTTCAGTGTCGGTAGGCTTTATCATCGGAAGCTTTAGAGCTTTTCACTTCTGCAGAATCGGTGGCTGAATCCCTTCTGCAGCCGCAACGGCGGCGCACAAACCACTTTCTCTTCCGATTGGCGGCCATTTACTTATTAAAATTTTCAACTTGCGGCGTCGGCAATTCTTCCACATCAGAATCCAAATGACTTTGGCTTCCGCAATGACGGCTCACCAAATACAAACTCCTTCCGATCAGCAGCGGACACTTAGAAAATTTCCGTGATTTTCTTCTGCACTGCCGGCAATCGGATGACTTTTCCATCGGGCATTGAATCGTTTCTCCATCCGCAACGGTGGCACGCAGAGCCTTATCTTCTTCTGGCAGCAATCTTTTCTCATTGGAAGACTTGTGCCTTCGGCTTCCGCAACGGCGGAACACCAACTTGAACTTCTTTCGATTGGCATCTCTTCCGCTACAGCAAACGGGAGATTTCCAACTCTTCCGCAACATCGGAAATCCTTTCACATCGGAAGCCAACTGACTTTGGCTTCCACAACGGCGGACTAGAAACCGCTTTCTTTTCCGCAACTACGAAAGTCGAAACCACTAAAATCTCTGACGACCCAACTGTCAACACTTAGGCAATATTTTGGAAGTTTGTTGTCATCCATTACTGATCCTTGCTGGGAAGAAGGAAATTCCACCCTCTGTCAATTGCTCCATCTTGGCCCATAGAGGCCCATTGTTGCAACCTTAGCTCTGATACCATACTGTCACATCCCCATGCCTTAGACCAGGGAAGAGGATGCGACAAACACCACGCATACGTGCAAACAGCCCCATGAACATGAACAGAAGAGATCAATGCTGAAATTACAAAGCTTAAACATAATGCATGCGAAGATGCATAAACATACAAGCATACACAGATGCATAATTCTTTAATCATACAGCGGAAGAAAACATATACATTCCAGCATCCCCATGTTCATTATAATTCATTAAACATCAATATAATTGCAGAGATGAAGTAACAGCAGCACTTATCTTTTGATGAAGGACTTGCCCCGCAACCAGCTACGTCGCTGCAATGTTCCACCCAACCATAGGCCAACATGCTCATCAATCTCTCAGCAACGCTGCCACCCCCAAGCTAGGCACGATTCCTCAAGGACTGAGGGTCAATTGCAGGATTACACATAGCCAAGGGGACACACTCAACCAAACCAACACCGCTGGGTTTACCAAGCCTTCCACAACCGGCCAAGCCAGCACAGTCCGAAGACCAACCACTGCTTACATGCAGCAAAACCATCCCTTCACATCCCTGTGAAGAAAGCAAAGACAATCGGTAGTAGTCCCAAACAAAAGGTGAGACACATCTCAATCCTACAAGGCAACTCAGAGTTGTTCTTGGCCCTAAAGTGGCCAAAACAACTCAGCTGCAACACCCAAACCAGGGTATATCAGCAGCCGAAACACAAAATAAATGATAGCAGCATTCCATAGTTCCAAACAGGGAAAACTCGGCTAATGGCGCACACAATTCCTCAATATAATGGTTGGGAAACTTACACAGTCCCAATGAGGGAGAAGCCAACAGGTTTCGGAATCAACAACCCACCAGCATCCACAAGCCCACAAGGCAACACACAATTCCTCAATGCAGACGTTGAGGAAAGTTACACATCCACAGTCCAAAGTGGAAGCAGAATTTGGACTCACAACAGCATCCCAAATCATGGGAAAATAATAGCAACCCAAAACATACATAGCAGCTCACTCACGACATGGGAAAAATGCCCCAAAAAGTCTATGCGTGAGTGCAACTTGCACCCAACCGCAACACACATAGGAAAACAAAATGCATGGCCACAAATCAGTAAGGAAAACTCACACACATAGTCCCTGAGCGTGAAATAGCTCATGCACCCGAGAATCCCAAGCGACAACCATGATTTCTCTTATCCCTGGCGTGGGAAAAACCAACGTAGAGTCCCTATGCGTGAGCATGAATAGACCATGACCTTGCGTGCAAGCAGGAAACATACCATGAAGAAGATGGCGGTGGTTGTGAAGGCTAGGCACATGAGGAATATGATCCGACAGGGGAAGAGTGCATGAGGGGAAGAACGGACAGTCGTGGGTGGAGTGGGCGTGTGGGCAAGGGACTGACAGTCCTCCATAGCCACCACCACTTCAGCAATAACTGTCCCAATCACCAGCAGCCATAACTGCTCAACTACCCAACAGAACATTAAAGAGGTTGGAAGAGGTTGGATGAGACAAGAAAGGTGGCAAACACACAAGGTGGTAACACATGGGTTTTTCCCCCATAAACCAAGGTTTGACATCCCCCACCCCTTATCCTTTGGAATCATGCCCTTTTCATTCAACGTTGCACTGCTGTAGCTGGTTGTGGTTTATTTTAATTGATGTGTGTGTTTACATGATGCCAACTATAATCTGCCAAACATCACGATATACCACCGGCAACTATACCTATTTCCGAAACATACACACACAAATCGATGGTGGGGCTTTTGCCTTTAGCTCCTCACCATGATTAATTACATTATATACATCATGCAAACGGGGTCAAAACCGAGGACATTACAACAGAAAGAGGTACATAGCTTCTTAGGGCATGTTGGTTATTATAGAAGATTTATAGAAAAATTTTCCAAACTTGCTTCTCCTTTGTTTTATTTTTTAATGAAGGATGTGCAATTTATTTGGAATGATGCATGCCAGAAATCATTTATTAAACATAAGGAGAAGTTGTCTACAACTCCCATCTTAAGGGGGACCAATTGGGCCCTGGCTTTTCACATTTATTCAGATGCCTTTGACATTGCCATTGGAGCAGTATTAAGACAATAGGATGGCCAAGCACCTTAGGTAGTCTATTACATTAGCAAAAACATGGCCCATGTTGAACTTAATTATACTGTTACAAAAAGGAGTTTTAGCCATTGTCTACTCCTTTAACAAATTTAGACACTACATTTCTAGATATCCCGCCTTTGTATACACTAACCACTCAGCTATCAAGTATCTAATGAATAAACCTGTTACAAATGCTAGGATAACTAGATGGCTATTATCATTACAGCAATTTGATATTACTATTATAGATAGACCTGGAAAATAAAATGTTGTTGCTGATTTCTTATCTCATTTTACTAACAGTTATGATAATCTACTTGCTGAGGACTCTTTTCCAGATGAACACTTATTTGTAGTTTCAGCTCATTCCCCTTGGTATGCAGATGTTGCTAACTACTTGGTTGTAGGGAATCTTCCGGCACATTTGTCAAAAAAAGAGAAGAGGAAAATTATTCAACAAAGTGCCAGGTATTGTTGGATAGCTGGTCATCTCTTCTACATAGGCCCTGATCTTGAGATCAGAAGATGTGTAAGAGAAGATGAAATCTTCCATATTCTCAAGGCCTACCATGCCAAGCCAGGTGGGGGAAATTTTGCAGATAGGAGGACAAGTCATAAGGTGCTAATAATGGGCTATTATTGGCCAACAATTTTCAGGAATACGGAAAAGTATGTTGAGTCTTGTGACAGCTGCTAGACGATGGGCCAACCTAACAGATTGGATCAAATGCCTCTTTAACCACGGTTGGTGGTTGAACCTTTTGATATATGGGCCTTAGATTTTGGTTGACCTATAAACCCTAATTTTAGGTAGAAATACTACATCTTATTTTGTACTGACTACATGACAAAATGGGTAGAATTTGTGGCTTTGGTTAAAGCCAATGACCAGGCTGTAATAGATTTATTGTATGGAGAAATATTTAATCATTTTGGAGTACCCAAGGAAGTGGTTATAGATGGAGGACCTGAGTTTGTGTCACATAAATTTGAAGATTTGCTACAGAAGTACCATATCCGACACCGGATAGCTTCTCCATACCATCCCCAGTCCAATGGCCAGGTGGAAAGCACTAACAAAGTTATTGAAGCTATCGTTACCAAAACAGTCAGGAGCCATCATAGAGACTAGGCTGATAGACTTCCTGAAGCATTGTGGGCATATCTTACTACTTGGTGCAATACTACAGGTTTCTCTCCTTATGACTTGGTGTATGGAAAAAGCATTGTCTTCCCCATCGAATTCGAAATCAAGACCTTGAAGACAGCTACAGAGGTAAAATTAGACGTGACTGAATCTCAAAGGAGTATATTGATGTAGAAATTGAACCCAGGTGTTAGAACAATTACACTCACAACAATTGCCAATTACACATGCAAATTACTCACAAAGGAGACTGGATATGGAGCAGAACACTGATCTGTATTGAATAAGTGTACAATAGCCAACCCTGTAAAGTCATAGGATGCAGCAATAAATAATTACATGAGAGATTCAAATGCATAAGGATTCCATTCGAATTTTTTCAAAGCATGCTTACTAAATCTAAGCAAATCCCCCATAGGTGCATAAAGCAGTGTTGATGGGCCGAATCGGCACAATAGTCAACTAATAAACAACCCGATCCAAAATCTTTCAAAGCTGCTCTTAGTCATTAGATAGCTGCCTCTAACAGGATTAGGTCCCCGTTACCTTCCCTAATTTACTCCCAGCTACAGGAGTAGACTCAAAGGAAAAATGAAGTTAATGTTTATTAACTAAATCTATACTACACCTATAAATATACAAAGAAACTTGTTAAAGATAATTACCAAGCTAGTTGATATTTTACACAACTGATAACTAAAAATTATTATAGTTAAACAAACTAACCTATGAGTAGAAGAATAAATAATTAGGAAAATATTAACAGATTCAATTAATTTACATAAATTAAACTATAGACAAATATACATTCATAATAAGACTAAAAGATAACTTGGTAGAGTGTAAATGTAAACTCTGATGCAATATAGCTTCTATAAATTACATTAAAAAAAACTACCACTTATATCCTAAATATCCTATCCTGATCAGGAGCGTGATAAGATTAAACCCTAGAATCAACTTGCAAATAATGACACTATCTAGACAATCCTGAAAACATTCAGAATAAATTCTGAGGTTTAAACAAGACAACACACAGAACAAGTATAACATCAAATTTACTATATAACATGAATTTGGAAGTTAAACTAGCTTAGATCGATAATTAAACATGATGTATTTGCACATTTCCTCAAAGAACAGTGACAAAACATAAATAGTGCGAAAAGGAATATCAAGATCATACGATACTATAAATACATTTCCATAGTAAAAATACAGCAAATATATTTATAAATATCACCAGTCAAAAGATGTTGCAACTGCTAACAAAAACTTGTCTTTAGCTACAGAAAATGATAAAGTGATTCAGTCTGGTCCCTTTTCTCAACCATCGACCCTCATTACAGTAAACCATCTCCCCTTAAATACATTCCATCTCATGTAGAGATAGTTCTAGAAAATAGGAAACTACATCATCGTAATCTTAACCAATTTCATCTAAAATAGAAAAATGACAAATGAAATTGTCATTTTTCTATATACGTTATAATATCCCGAGATTGACAAGATTTGACCTATAGTGCGAAATTACAAAAATGACAAAGACACTAGTAATTTAGTGACACCTGGGAAACAGCATATCCATAATTGAAAATGATTTCAACTGATTCATTCATTATTCTCCGGAGATCGTCCTAAAAACGAGAGATCACCAGAATCCAAGAAAAACACATCTGGAAAACCAAACAAATCACCTACAACACCACACAGTAAGAATTAGTACAAAAGAACACAAGTAAATAAGCCAAATTACATAATCCACCAATCAATTCAAAACAATACCCGGAAAGCAAAAATAACTTCATTATCATTTCCTACTTTTACTTACAAACTTCAAACCTGAAATACTTTCTAAACATATGTACAATAGTGAGTGTCCCTGAAATGCTATGATTTAGCAGAAGTATTGAAAACTTGAATATTCACACCAGTCACCGGACTTTGTGAACATGGAGCCTATGAGTGACCTTTAAGCTGCATCAAATTAACCTGAGCGTTTAGCTCACAAACCCTTTCCTTATTTTTACGATTCTCATGTTGCAATTTCATAACTCTCCGAATCAACTTGTTCTTATGTCTTTTCAGACGCAGGATACATTTATCAGCTGAATTGGATCTCTCCTATAACTTCACATTTTCATCTTTCATAGCATCACTACGTGCCACCATCTTTGTCATTTCTACCTCCATTCGATGGATCTTATCTAGCAAAAAGTTTACGAATAATGGGTGAATTGCTTCACCAATTTGATATGAACCAGGTAAATTCATTTCAACAGATTTGCCCTTAATTGGAGAATCTGACACAGGGTCAATTTGAGGATTCTTATCAAAGACATGAGGACTGTTCTCTGCATGGTGGATGATAGGCTCGTGATCCAAATTAGGGCCATTATGCGAGACAGGTCTATTCTCCTCATCATCTAACACGACTATTTCAATGTATTTGTTATTCTTTACAGTGGGCTTAACAACATTGACTTTAGACGTAAATCTACCTGTAACCTTAACATTCGGCTTCTTGCTCATCTGTTTACAGGGTTTGTCATTACGACTCGACGTTACCAAAGAAATGTTTAAAGATTTCCTCCTATGCTTAGAACGCATGGTAGAACTGGGACTCGACACAGGAGTGGGAGCGAGACCTTCGTGGACACTGTGGTTTGAACAATCATAAGGGTTTGGCATAGGCTCATGTACAGGTGAAGTCGAGACTTCACAAGGTTGATGATGCCTTACACACTCTTCTGCACAATCAAACTAGCAATGACAAAATGCCATGAAGCCATTATGTTCAAGAAAATCATCCCATGACTGGTTTCGTTTAGACAGTTCCCTCTCCACCAACATCCTGACAAGACCATGGTGAAAGAGACTCTGGCCGATATTCTTAGGACCCTTTTTGATGGCCAAAGACATCTTGGTCATGCTCTGAACTAAATAATAGGGTAAATTAATGGGAAAGCTGAGAAAAATAGTCATCAATCTGAGATGATAGACATATGCAGAGGAAAGATGACCCTCACAGGTCACATACCTGTGAATAACGTCCAGCACAGGCTTCAATTCTTTCTTGAAATATTTTCGTGACACACCAGCTCTGAACGATACATCCTGGCAAGAGTTCTTCAACATTTGACTCCATTCAGTAACTTTCATCTGCTTGGATTTGAACCAATGTTATCCTGCTAATGGCAGGCCCGTAGCCAAAGAAACTGAATGCTCATCAACTCTGAACTAAAGGTCGGCCACCTTAACCCTAGCATCAACTAGCGAGAGTGCGGATAACCTAGTGACTTCAGGGTTGGAATCTGTGAACTTACGGAGAAATGGAAGCCACCCGACTGGTTCTACCTTGACTAGGAGTTCGGGGTTCTCGTGAAGAAGCTTCATGTCACTGGGTTCGACCCTAACAACCGGAGCCATGGCTGTGAGCGTGAATGCACGCAGTTGCACACAAAGGAGATACCGCAGATCGCAACAAGACAGAAAGCTAGAGAGCGAGCACTCAGGATACAAACCAAGAAGAAACCACAAACAATGAAACCTGACTCTTTCATAAATGAAATGCAACATGAGTAGACCCCTACAAGAACCCTGTAAACTTGGCATGAGCGAAGGAGAATGATCACACAGAGAGGTAATCAAATAATAGAAAGTGATGGTGAATACTCTAGAATAAACTCGTTTTGCCATAATTTATCCGGTGTAATCAACATACAACCATGACATGAATGAATCACAGGTGTTCGACAAGCAGGAGGACACAACGATAAGCTCGTACTACAATTAACTGTCATTACAGAGTTATGTACGAGTGTAATGATACCATATCAACCTTCCATTAAGTGGATCGGATTTGGAGATAACGACACGAATTAAACCAACCATAGGCAATGAACCTTATGCGCTAAAATGTCAACCCTACCATATAATAATTTCAACCTTTGGAAATGGCGGACATGCTACATGAGACACATAACATAACCCATTGTATCAACGCCAACCCTTACGTGCAACATATAGGTTACGCATGGAGAAAATTGCAAAGATAGAAACAAATATTTATGGCAAGATCAAGCATGCTTCGAAGCTTAGAGGATGAACTTTGGATAAGGCACCCCTGAGTGACGTATTTAGCCTTTCATGCTTATGACCTCATTAGATTTGCAATTAACAAATAAAACATACCAATTGCTGAATATTCAAATAAGGCTTATGGTAAGGCTATGGTGAAAAGCATACGAATCTATTCAAATTAATGATTTTAATATAGTGATTTTGTCAACTAACCATAGTTTACAAAGGTTGTAAAAAAAAATGGAATTTCATCGTTTCAGTAGCTAATGGAATTTCACCATTTCAGTAGCTCCTGATTCTGTAAATTTGAAATGAGCGATTCAAATATTTCATCAAACAAAATTTTATTTTGTTTGATAAATTTTTTTTTTTTTTTAAGGCTGTTGGGTAGGCTCACAACAGATGACGACTGACTGGGCGGAACAGTTATCTCTTTTTTCTTGACCTGAAATCATGTAATCAAAAGAAATTAGATCCCTCATGCATATCACAGTAAGAGTCAAATTTTATCACCTTGAACAGATTCAAAAATTTCATATTCCTAAAGCTTACCAGAAACTTACACTTTTATTTAGTTTTTTGATAAAGATCAGGTCTCTCACAACAATCAGTCCAAAGGAAGTAAAGTAGTAAGTGGCTTTATTTTGAAGAATAAAATCTCAATACCACAAGCATGGCCTTGCTGCCAGCAAGCGTCCATAGCCTCGATAGGGTTGCTTCGAGGCCCAAAGAATACCAGTATCCCATCTGCCAGTTATAGATATACAATTCTGGTTAGGTTGAAATATTATCATCATTTTTATTTTTATTTTTATTTTTATTATTTTTTTTTTAATTCTGAAGGCCACGGTTCTGGCTTGGTAACCAGGTGGTAACCATGTCAATCACCAATCTGTGCTACAGTAAATAAACCGGCTCATAATGAGACCTTTTATCCCTTAGTGTTTTATCCAAGGGCCATTGTCTCGGCTTGGTGACCGGAAGAGACAATGTTACTGAAAGCAAACCTATGATCTTGAAAAGACTGGCTCATTATAAGACCCTATGTCATTCAGATTGTTTTAAAAATATTGAAATCCAACCATGGCCAGATTGTAATTATATTTAATCTCCAATGAGATTATCTTAGTAGATGGGTAGGCAAGTCTAATTCTCTTCAAGAGAAGGGATGGTGTAAAAGACTTAAATAGATAACCTTGACAAATACTGCCCTAATCCTTTTGGAAAAATCTTTGCGGAGACTCATCTTATTAAGTTATATTTACATGATTTAGTAATTTCTGGTAAAATCTAGAAAAATGAAAAAACCGGTGACTGTTCAAGATGTAAAACAGCATGGCAATATTCAGGATAGTAAGATCATGATGCATGATTTGTAAGTCAATCTCAAGATTTGATGACAAGTTATTAGCCAGAGGCTAAATGGATTGATCATTCTCAAAAATTATGCAAATGAAACAGCAGATAGATGTGAGGGGACACTCAAAGCAAGCAAATAAAAATAACATACTAAGCAGTTCCAGAAACCAAGAAAACCACACAAGGTATGTACAGGATAATCCCTTAAAGGGTATCAGCAGAAATATTTTTTGATGAGATGGCCATTCACTGGAAGGTTCTCGATGTCTCCATCCAGCGTCTGCAACCTGAATGTGCTAGGACCAAGATTTTCTATAATGATAAATGGTCCCAGCCATAGGCATTGGAACTTGGTATGTTTTCCTCTATCCTCGTGCTCTTTGTCCCATTTCAGAACTAGGTCACCTACTTCCAGATCCCTACTAGCTGATTTTCTATGATCGAACCAGCGTTTCACTGTCTTCTGGTGTTGATCAAACTTTTTTCTGGCTAACTCTCTTTCTCCCTCTAGCTTAAGCAGAGTATTAATTCGATGTTCCATGGCAGAACATGTTGTTTCCTGTACTGACTGGGAGAGCTGTAGAGAGGGTAAAAATAGATGAGGAGGCAAGGTAGGTTCTTTACCATATACCAGGAAGAAAGGATAATTACCTATGGCAGCCTTGGGAGTCACTCTGTCAGCCCACATGGCATTTGATAAGGCATTGTGCCGATTTCTATGATGATTAACCACTGTGCGTTTCAGAATTTTGATTAAATTTTTATTGGAAGATTCAGCTAATCCGTTACCTTGAGGATAATAATTAGCTGAATACTTTAACTTTATACCCTTTTCCAATGCATATTCTGTTAGTTTTATGGAAGAAAAATAGGTTGCATTGTCAAAAATCAAAGATTCGGGAACGCCAAACCTGGTGACAATAAAAGATTCAAGGAATGATATCACCTGTTCTGAGTTAACCACTCGTAAGGGAATGGCTTCGACCCATCTAGTGAAATAATCAGTGGCTGTCAAAATGTATTTGTGTTGCTGTGAGGAAGTTGGTGTAATTGGGCCAACAATGTCCAAACCCCATTGTTGAAATGGGACTTCGACAATAACAGGCTGGAGAGGTAATGCTGCGTTCTTAAGCCTTTCGTCTTCTCTCTGACACTCCTGACATTTCCTAGCAAAGGCATATGCATATTTGAGCAACGTAGGCCAGTAATATCCCACTTTGAGTACTTTATGTGCAATGGTTTCTCCACCAAAGTGTCCCCCAGCTGACCCTACATGTAATTGAGACAACACACTATTAGCTTCATTTCTTTCTAAACAATGAAGGAGAACCCCTTCGAAATTATTTTTGAACAGAATGTTATCAATCAGCTGATAAGGGGTGGATCTTAATCTCAAATCCCTTTTGCTACATGAATCTAAATGTTCAGGAGCATTTCCATGCAATAGAAAAAACATAATGTCATGATACCAGGTATCAGAGGGGGCTGAGACTGGAAAAACTTCCCTTTCGAGCAGAGAATGTTCATCGATAAAGTGCATATCAGATTCAGACATGTCTGAAGATTCGGCTGCCAACTTACAAAGTCCCTGTCCTCTGACAATCTTTAAAGGCTTGATTTCTAGGTCATACTCCTGAAGTGTTGTAACCCAATGAGCTTGTTTTTCACCTAGTTCCTTCTGCACCAAAAGATTTATGACTGCAGAATATGGCACAATAACCTTGGTATGAGACTTCAGCAAATAAGGCCGAAAATGCTTTACTGATTTAAAAATAGCAAATGCTTGTTTGTCTACTTCCGGATAATTTAGCTCTGCACCGTTTAAACCGGAACTTGTAAAAGCAATGGGAGCTTCATTGTTTTCCTGATTTTTCTGCGTTAAAACAACGGCATATGAAGAGTCAGAAGCAAAAGTGTAAAAAATAAATGGTTTAGAGAAATCCGGGCTTGTTAAGGTAGGAGCTTCAGTAATAGATTTTAATATATCGTGAAAGGATTGCTTTTCTTCAGCGGACCATTTGAAATCAACATCTTTCTTAATCATTTTCTGAAGTGGTCTGACAATCTCAGTGAAACTAGGAATAAACCTGGACACAAAATTTATCTTCCCTAGGAATGACTGCATAGTTTTCTTTGAGTGAGGCATAGAAATCTAAGATATAGACTGGGTACATTCAGGGTCAATATTGATACCTTGTTTCGAAACTACAAAACCCAATAACTTACCTTCTGTAACTGCAAAGATGGATTTCTTGGGATTCAGGGAGATCCCATATTTCCTGCAATGTTCAAAACCCCTCCTAAGATGTGTTGGTGATCAGCTCTGTTTTTTGAAAAAACAGTTATATCGTCAACGTAAATAACAACAAATTGGCCGATCAGGCCTTTGAATGCAGTGTCCATCGCCCTTTGAAACGTTGCTCCGGCATTAATTAAATCAAACGGTATTTTCCTATAGGCATAAGTTCCCCAAGGGGTGCTGAAGGTTGTTTTCAACTGATCTGTTTTGGATACTAACACTTGGTTGTATCTCGAAAAGCCATCTAAAAGTGAGAACATTTCAGATCCAGAAACCTGTTGTAAGATCTTTTCCATAGGGGGAACTGGATAATTATCTTTTTTTGAAACCTTGCTTAGATTTCAGAAATCGACGCATAGTCTAATCTCACCATTTTTCTTTCTAACCGGGACGATATTTGCCACCAACTGTGTATGCCGCACTGAAAAAATTATTCTAGCAGTGAGGAGTTTGTTAAGTTCTTTCTTAACAGCTGGTTCTAGGCTAGGGTGCATTTTCCTCAACTTCTACTGGAAAGGTTTAGCCTATTGTTTCATGGGGATGAGATGTTGCATTATGTTTGGATCAAATGTCTTGAGATCGTCATATGTCCAAGAAAAAATGTCTTTAAACTCATTAAAGAGTTGTATGAAGGTTGTTTTCTCTTGGGGAGTGCACCTACTGCCCAGGTTGACACATTGAGGATTATGTTGAGTACCTAAATTTATGATTTCAGATTGCATAGTAGAGCTGTTGGTTTTATAGTTCCTTACACCTTTAAACTTGTCCTTCAAATCATAGAATTTCTCAAGTTTAATTACAGATCTAGGGAGAGTACTGACCTGATCAAGAGATTCTTCAATTGAACAAGGTTTATGAATTACCGCAAAGTTATATAGATCTTCATCATGAGTCATTTCATCAATGACTGTGTCTTTGAAGGTGTCCTTCATGGTCAAAAACTCAATTAATTGCTCGTCATGGTCAAAAACCTTCCAATTGACAACATTATTAGGTATGGAAGGCCTGAAAAGTAGTTCAACAGAGAAAGAATTAGCAAACATCCCTTCAGATGGAATTAACCTTGAAGCAACGTTAGCTAGCAGATCTGCTTCCTGATTCAAATAACGAGGAATAGAATTTATGTTGAAATCTTCAAATGATAATAACAAATTCCACACCTCTGTCTGGTAATTTCTTAGATGTCCAGCAATGTAATGTATAGTGTTGTGTACCTGTCTAACAATAATTTCAGAGTCTCCTAACACTACCAAATCTTTAGCTCCTAGATCAATTGCCTTTTTCAGCCCTTGAATAAGGGCTTCATATTCAGAAATATTATTGTTGCACTCAAATTCCAACCTACAAGCAACAAAATACCTTTTTCCCTGGGGATCTATTAATAAGCAACCAGCTCCAGCCCCTTCCTTTGACTTAGATCCGTCAAAGTATAGAGACCAGAGACCATCATTCAGGTCTAAATGTGCCGTGTTTCGATCTGAAATTTCGTCCGAAACTTGTGTAAAATGAAAAACTTGAGACTGTTGTTCTGGATCTTGGACAGATGAAGTTTCAGCCTCAAGGTTTCCAAAGAAAGAATCAACCATGTAATTTCCCATTATAGTATCAGTGAATAACACTGGCTTGTTTGAGTCATCCAGTTTAGTGACTGTGTGCTTCATATAACGCTCTCAATCAATTCTGATTTTATTTGGACGGCCATTAGATGGTAGCCATAAGTGTGACCAGTCCGTTGCAAAATATCCCTTCAATTTTTCAGACCAATCTCTGCTGAGGAATAAGCCATATGCCTCAAGGATATCTACAACAATTATGTCAATGATGAAATGAACTTGAGGGTTTGAAGCTAATCTTATCAGTACTTCCTTCAACTTTCCTATTACCTTTATGTTAGATTGGTCAAGTTGCACAATGCTCGTATCACATGGTACGGGGACTGCATTAAGTTTTTTGCATACTGAATATGGCATGACATTTTTCGAAGCCCCTGAATCTATCATACAATTGTGTACTTTACGATTGCATATTTCAAACGTAAGCAGAAAAGGAGAAGTTGAGGAATCTAATTTCTTACCTATGGACGAGGCGTTGACTGAAGATTTTGTTGGGTTGTCTTTGGTACTAGCAGAACTGTTTTGAGTGGAGGGAGTTTTGCCATTTTTACTTAGAGACACCCCTTGCATCATCTTGTCTTGAATCACAAGAAATTTAAGGAGTTCATAGATAGAAATATTAGCTCTGATTTTCTTCAAATCCTCAACCAGATCATACTCTAAGTCAAGAGAAGGTGCAGACTTAGTATTTGAAGGTTGGTTTTTTGTTTTGACAGTCAAACTGTCGTTGGTAGGTGTTGTGGAAGGTTCCCCTGAGGACTAGTTTTACTTGCTTCTAGTGTTATATTGATGCTGATTGACATTCAAAACAGCAACATATTCATCATCAGTCAATACCATGGTATCCCAGAAATGACTAATAGTTTGAGGAGGTTTTTCTTCAGTGTTATCATCTGTGCCTTGGGTATCTTCAGAATTCTGTCCTGAATATTGGGTTTCACTTTCAGCAGACGTCTCTAGGCCCGAAACCAATAATTTTAGGAAGCTATTAATTTCATCTACGTTATTAGCCTCAGATGGTGGGGTCTGTTTAGCAGCTGTATTTTGAAATGGTCTTCTAAAAGACTGTCTAGGTGGTTCTTTATTCGGAGTACTTTCAGAAGTACCTTTCTTCAAATCAATGATTTCATTGGATAGATTTTTTATGACTCTTTGGAGGTTGTCTAAGTTTAGTGCATCTTGACGTTTTTTCTTAGGATTCATGGTTTTGGAAGGACTCTCAGTATTTTTGTGAGAAGAAGATGCAGAATCAGTGTCCACCCTAGGGTTCATCTTAATAGAAAACATGTCCTTCTCGACCTTAATGGCTTCATCAAAGGTTTCAGTGAGAGTGGGTTTAGCCACTCTCCTGACAAACATGGCCATAGACACGGGCAGGGCTGAGGTATAGAATTCAATAGGAACATCTTCAGCAGGCCTTGAGGTAGCAGGGATTCTATTTCTAAGAGTCAAGAATCGTTGGTTAAAATCTTTGACTTTCTCCTTGGTTTCCATATGGATCCTAGAAAATTCTAACACCAACACAACTGGAGTCTTATCATCTCCAAACTTGTTCATGAAATCCAACTTGAATTCATTCCAACTGGTAATAGAACCAGTAGTAAGTGAAAAATACCAAGTCAAGGCTTTGCCCTCAAATGTGTAAGGGAAAAGCCGACAGACTACATCCTCGTGCTCAACATTCAAAAGCCGAACTGCTAGCATAAATTTCTTAACATGATCTTCTGCATGCTCCTTCAATTCAGGATTGAACTTGGGCAACAATTTCTTGGGATGCTTTGGCAAAGGATGTTGATCACCTGGAACAGCGACCGTATCCTGAGCTAACCATGGCATATTGGCATTGGGTTTTGGGTTTACATGTGCCATGTTCCTTGGTGATGGAGGTGGTGAAGGTGGTGTTTGAAAAATGTGTGGGGATGAATGTGGTGGTTATGGTGGTCGACCAGACCCTCCTGAAGCAGGTGGTCCTGAAGAAGATGAAGGTTGTTTGGTTCCTGTTTGAAACTGTTGCAATTGCTAGTCAAGGAAGGCACCTAAAGGTTAATTATGTTCTTTAGAAGTAGACTAAATATGGTGAGTTCATGGACGCCTGATCTGTGGAAGAGGCAATTCTATGGGTAGGATCCCAGTGAGATTTGAGTAAGCTCTGGTTAAAATCCTGTGGGATTCATTGATGGCCTACTAGAACTGGTCAAGTTCTTCAGGCAGATGGGCAACACTAGAGTTGAATTGATGAATGATATTTTGGACAGTATCATTCAACGGGGTCTCATCTAATTGAGATGACTAGAATGTTTATGGTTGAGATGATGAATGCAATTGACCTGATCTAGAAAGTGGTGTAAATTGAGGAGTAGAGGATTGATCAATTTCATGAACATGATTTTTTTCATCAGCCATTTGCTTAAGCTGTCCCTCCTTCTAGCGCCATTGTTGATGCACCGAATTGGCACAATAGTCAACTAAGAAACAACCCGGTCCAAAAGATTTCAAAGCTGCTCTCAGTCGTTAGATAGCTGCCTCTGACGGGATTAAGGCCCCGTTACCTTCCCTAATTTACTCCCAGCTACAGGAGTAGACTCAAAGGAAAAAAAAAGTTAATGTTTATTAACTAAATCTATACTACACCTATAAATATACAAAGAAAACTGTTAAAGATAATTACCAAGTTAGTTGATATTTTACACAATTGATAACTAAAAATTATTATAGTTAAACAAACTAACCTATGAGTAGAAGAATAAATAATTGGGAAAATATTAACAGATTCAATTAATTTACATAAATTAAACTATAGACAAATATACATTCATAATAAGACTAAAAGATAACTTGGCAGAGTGTAAATGTAAAATTTGATGCAATATAGCTTCTATAAATTACATTAAAAAAAACTACCACTTATATCCTAAATATCCTATCCTGATCAGGAGCGTGATAAGATTAAACCCTGGAATCAACTTGCAAATAATGACACTGTGCAGACAATCCTGAAAACATTCAGAATAAATTCTGAGGTTTAAACAAGACAACACACAAAACAAGTATAACATCAAATTTACTATATAACATGAATTTGCAAGTTAAACCAGCTTAGATCGATAATTAAACATGATGTATTTGCACATTTCCTCAAAGAGCAGTGACAAAACATAAATACTACAAAAAGGAATATCAAGATCATACGATACTATAAATACATTTCCATAGTAAAAATACAGCAAATATATTTATAAATATCACCAGTCAAAAGATGCTGCAACTGCTAACAAAAAATTGTCTTTAGCTACAGAAAATGATAAAGTGATCCAGTCTGGTCCCTTTTCTCAACCATCGACCCTCATTACAGTAAACCATCTCCCCTTAAATACATTCCATCTCATGTAGAGATAGTTCTAGAAAATAGGAAACTACAACATCGTAATCTTAACCAATTTCATCTAAAACATAAAAATGACAAATGAAATTGTCATTTTTCTATATACGTTATAATATCTCGAGATTGACAAGATTTGACCTATAGTGCGAAATTACAAAAATGACAAAGACACTAGTAATTTAGCAATACCTGGGAAATAGTGTATCCATAATTGAAAATGATTTCAACTGATTCATTCATTATTCTCCGGAGATCGTCCTGAAAACGAGATATCACCAAAATCCAGGAAAAACGCATCTGGAAAACCAAACAAATCACCTGCAACACCACACAGTAAGAATTAGTACAAAAGAACACAAGTAAATAAACCAAATTACATAATCCACCAATCAATTCAAAACAATACCTGGAAAGCAAAAATAACTTCATTATCATTTCCTTCTTTTACTTACAAACTTCAAACCTGAAATACTTTCTAAACATATGTACAATAGTGAGTGTCCCCGAAATGCTATGATTTAGTAGAAGTATTGAAAACCTAAATATTCACACCAGTCGCCGGACTTTGTGAACATGGAGCCTGTGAGTGACCTTTAAGCTGCATCAAAGTAACCTGAGCATTTAGCTCACAAACCCTTTCCTTATTTTTATGATTCTCATGTTGCAATTTCATAACTCTCTGAATCAAATTGTTCTTATGTCTTTTCACACGCAGGATACATTTATCAGCTGAATCGGATCTCTCCTGTAACTTCACATTTTCATCTTTCACAGCATCACTATGTGGCACCATCTCTATCATTTCTACCTCCATTCGATGGATCTTATCCAGCAAACAGTTTACAAATAATGGGTGAATTGCTTCACCAATTTGATATGAACTAGGTAAATTCATTTCAATAGATTTGCCCTTAATTGGAGAATCTGACATAGGGTCAATTTGAGGATTCTTATCAGAGACATGAGGACTGTTCTCTGCATGGTGGATGATAGGCTCGTGATCCAAATCAGGGCCATTATGTGAGACAGGTCTATTCTCCTCATCATCTAACACGACTGTTTCAATGTCTTTGTTATTCTTTACAGGGGACTTAACAACATTGACTTTGGATGCCATGCTTCTAGTAAATCTTCCTATAACCTTAACATTTGGCTTCTTGCTTATCTGTTTACAGGGTTTGTCATTACGACTCTGCGTTACTGGAGAAAGGTTTAAATATTTCCTCCTACGCTTAGAACAAATGGGAGAACTGAGACTCGACACAGGAGTGGGAGCGAGACCTTCATGGAAACCTGGGTTTGCAAAATCATAAGGGTTTGGCATAGGCTCATGTACAGGTGAAGTCAGGACTTCACAAGGGTGCTGATGCCTTACACACTTTTCTACACAATCAAACTGGTAATGGCAAAATTCCATGAAGCCATTATGTTCAAGAAAATCATCCCATGACTGGTTTCGTTTAGAAAGTTCCCTCTCCACCAACATCCTGACAAGACCATGGTGAAAGAGACTCCGACTGATATTCTTAGGACCCTTTTTGATGGCCAAAGACATCTTGGTCATTCTCTGAACTAAATAATAAGTTAAATTAATGGGCAAGCTGAGAAACACAGTCATCAATCTGAGATGATAGACATATGCAGAGGAAAGACGACCCTCGCAGGTCACATACCTGTGAATAACGTCTAGCACGGGCCTCCATTCTTTCTTGAAATATTTCCGTGACACACCAGCTCTGAACGATACGTCCTAGCAAGGGTTCTTCAACATTTGCCTCCATTCAGTAACTTTCATCTGCTTGGATTTGAACCAACGTTCTCCTGCTAATGGCAGGCCTGTATCCAAAGCAACTGAATTCTCATCGACTCTGAACTGAAGGTCGGCCACATTAACCCTAGCATCAACCAACGAGAGTGCGAATAACCTAGTGACTTCAGGGTTGGAATCTGTGAACTTACAGAGAAATGGAAGCCACCCGACTGCTTCTACCTTGACTAGGAGTTTAAGGTTCTCTTCAAGAAGCTTCATGTCACTGGGTTCGACCCTAACAACCAAAGCCATGGATGTGAGCGTGAATGCACGCAGTTGCACACAGAGGAGATACCACGGATCGCAACAAGACAGAAATTTGGAGAGAGAGCACTTGGGATGCAAACAAAGCAGAAACCACAAACAATGAAACCTGAATCTTTCATAAATGAAATGCGACATGAGTAGACCCAGACAAGAACCCTGTAAACTCGGCATGAGAGAAGGAGAATGATCACACAGAGAGGTAATCAAATAATAGAAAGTGATGGCGAAGACTCCAGAATAAACTCATTTTGCCATAATTTATCTGGCGTAATCAACATACAACCATGACATGAATGAATCACAGGTGTTCGACAAGCAAGAGGACATGACGCTGAGCTCGTACTGTAATTAACTATCATTACAGAGTTATGTACGAGTGTAATGATACCATATCAACCTTCCATTAAGTGGATCGGATTCGGAGATAATGACACGAATTAAACCAACCATAGGCACTGAACCTTATGCGTTAAAATTTCAACCCTACCATATAATAATTTCAACCTTCGAAAATGACGGACATGCTACGTGAGACACATAACATAACCCATTGTATCAATGCCAACCCTTACGTGCAACATATAGGTTACGCATGGAGAAAATTGCAAAGATAGAAACTAAATATTTATGGCAAGATCAAGCATGCTTCGAAGCTTAGAGGATGAACTTTGGATAAGGCACCCCTGCGTGATGTATTTAGCCTTTCATGCTTATGACCTCATCATATTTTCAATTAACAAATAAAACATACCAATTGCTGAATATTCAAATAAGGATTATGGTAAGGCTATGGTGAAAAGCATACGAATCTATTCAAAATAATGATTTTAATATAGTGATTTTGTCAACTAACCATAGTTCACAAAGGTTGTAAAAAAAAATGGAATTTCATCATTTCAGTAGCTAATGGAATTTCACCATTTCAGTAGCTCCCGATTCTGTAAATTTGAAATGAGCGATTCAAATATTTCATCAAACAAAATTTTATTTTGTTTGATAAAATTTGTTTTTTTTTTAAGGCTGTTGGGTAGGCTCACAACAAGCAGTTTCCAAAACTGTCTAGGAGCTCAAGAATTGGAAAAATCAATTAGGAAAGATAATAGGTGATGGAAGGACAACTCATACATGCTTTTCTTAGGATAAAAGGGTGGACGATGATGAGGACAAAAAACAAGTTAACTTCACCTAGTCAAAATTTCCCAATTGCCTTAAAACTCAGAAAAAGCAGCAATAAATCGGAAAAAGCAGACATGCACTAGGGAGGCCAGGAATAAAGTAGATTTGATTCCAAGTGGTTTCCCAAATGCTCCATGACTCAAATTTAGCAAGTTTGACCACTATGGATGTGTGGAGGACAACTTGCATAAGGTGGAATATGGAAACTAGGCAAATAAGACAAAAAATGTATTAATTAATGTCTAAGGTAGCTAACTATGGGTTGATTATTCTAACACCCCCCCTTAAGCCTGACTTATGAGTAAAATATCAAAAAATTATAGGGCGTAGCAACAAGGCTTAGTCACCCTTTACGTACTGCATGTCCATTTAACCAAGGAAAGAGGCAAAAACCCGGTGGGAAAATTCCTCCCTTAAACATGGACAGTAAAACAAAATTTAGAAATATTGTCATTACTCATGCTTCACAGCATGATCAGCAATCCCCAACAGTGATTTGATATTGCTGAATGTCTTCTCACAAAAAAATTTGGTGAAGATATCTGCTACTTGTTCTGAAGATGAACAAAAGAGTAGGTGAATGGTGCCATCATGCACAAGCCGTTTGATGTAGTGCATATGGATCTCAATGTGTTTGGTTCTCTGTTTCTGAACTGGATCATTGAAGATTCAAATGGTACTATGATTATCACAATAGATAGTAGTTGATTATTCTGATTCAAATCCACACTCATCAACTAACCCCTGCAACCATAAACATTGAGTTGCTGCATTTACAACTCCTCCATACTCTGCTTCTATAGATGAGAGTGCAATGGCACTCTATTTCTTGCTTGACCAGCTGATTGGCCCTTCAGTAAGCATGAACACATGTCCTGATGTTGACTTTTGATCTGTGTTGTCACCTGGCCAATCACTGTCAGTAAACCCAATCAATTCAAGATCAGATTTAACTTTGTAGAAGATCCCATGAGACCTTGTTCCCTGAACAAAGTTAAGGATCCTTTTTGCTGCTCTCCAATGGATCTCATGAGGCTGATCCATGTATCTTTAAGCCACACTTACTGCATAAGAAATATCAGTTCTATTATGTGTAAGATACAACAAACATCCAATCAATTGCCTATATAGTGTATTGTTTACCATATGTGAAGAATCAGCTTCTTCAAGCTTAACCCCTGAAAGGAAAGGAGTCTTGCTTGGATTGCAATCCTTCATATTGAATTTGTTCAAAAAATCCAAGGCATACTTGGACTGATGTACTTTGATTCCTTCTTTGGTTTGAGCAATCTTGATCCCCAAGAATTGGCTCAATAAGCCCAAATCAGTCATTGAGAAGGCATGGTTCATTGCATCCTTCAAGGAGGAAATTTCATCCTTTGAGCTTCCTGTAATGAGAAGGTAATAAACATAAAAAAAAATATCATTAATAAACCATGAATCAGCTTCAAATAGACATTTGAATCTGACTTGCATCGAACAAAATTCAATGATAGCAGAAAGCTATCAATCTTGGCATACCAAGCCCTGGGGGCTTGCTTAAGCCCATACAATGACTTCTTTAGCCTACACACAAGAGATGGGTTAGTAGAAAATCCTTGAGGCTGCTGCATGTAAATATATTCAGTGAGATCTGCATTCAGGAAAGCACACTTCACATCCATGTGGTGTACCTCCGACTGCTTTGAAGCTGCAATGGTTAAGGCTAGCCTGATGGAGTCCATCTTTGCCACTGGTGCAAAGGTCTCATTGTAGTCTATGCCATGTACATGTGAGTAGACCTTGGCTACCAATATATATTTTTACTTCAGAGGTGAACCATCAGCAGCAAATTTGGTTTTGTACACCCACTTACACTGAACTAGCTTCCTCCCTGGGGGAAGATCAACCAGCTCCCAAGTGTTGTTCTTCTAGAGTGAGTTGAACTCTTCTTTCATGGATGTTTTCCATATTGTATCATTTGCTACATATTCATATGTCTGTGGGTCTGATTCAACCATCATATAGAATTTCTTTGCAGACATAGGATATTTCATGCACAGAGCACTCTCAAACTGAGATCTAGTCCTCCTAGGATCATTAGGATTTCCAGCTAGTTCTCCAGCTGCATGAATGGTATTTGTTGCCCATTTTTCTCTTGTAGGAATTTTAGGATCTACAATTAAATCATCATTATCAGACATATCATAATCAGCATGTTCAACTATCTCTTCACTTACATTCAGAGGTTCTGGTGGTGAAGAGGATTCTCCAACTTCCACTGCTGCTAGGGTCTTTTCTTGAAACTAGACACACCTTTCAATGAAGGATTTTTTTGTGCTCAAATTGATCAGATTGTACCCTTTTGAATCTTTAGAGTACCCAACAAATAGACACTCTTGGCTTTGGGGATGCAAAGCCTTCCTCTTTTCCGTTGGAATTCTGGCCCAAGCCCTTGAGCCAAAAATCCTGAAATGGGTCACATCTTGCTTGTTCCCACTCCATGCTTCAAAAGGAGTCATACCATCAATTTGTTTATCAGGCACTCTATTCTAGATATAGGCTGCATAGTTTATAGCTTCGGCCCAAAACTTTGGTGGAAAAGTCTTAGCCTCCGTCATGTAGGTTGCCATCTCTTTCAGTGATCTGTTCTTCCTCTCAGCAACACCATTTTGTTGTGGTGTGTAAGGGATAGAATGCTACATCTGAATACCTACATCTGCACAATATTGAATGAACTCAGAATTGACATACTCACCACCATTGTTATATCTGAGGACCTTGAGTTTCCTCCGAGACTTGTTTTCAACCAAAGCCTTAAAGACTTTGAAGAGGCCAAAAACTTCAGACTTGTGTTTCAGGAAGTAAACCCACCAATACATGGAAAAGTCATCTATCAATGTCAATGCATATTTGTCTTGACTCATTGACATATGAGGAAATGGGACAGCAAAATCACTGTGGATCAACTCAAGAGGTGCATAGGTTCTCTCATGACTAGCTTTCTCAAATTTATGCTCTGGGTGTTTTCCTAAGATGCAACCTTGACAAAATCCTTTGGAAAACTTAATCTTTGGTAACCCTATGACCATTTATTTTTCACTAAGATCGGAAAGATACTTGTAATTAAGGTGGCCAAATCTTGCTTTCCTCATTAGCATGAATTAGAAGAGCAGAGGGGTTTGAGTAGGGTAGGAAGTGTGAGAACATGTATACCTTCGAAGTGTGATTCACAACTCCTTTTGCAATGAATTTACCACTTGAGATCTTTGTGATCTCAACTTCATCAGGGGAGAATATGACCTTCTTTGGAGACCCTGTGTGGGTCATCTGATACACTGATAAGAGGTTAGAGGCAATACTTGGAACATACAATACATTGTTGAACTTACCATGGTCAAGATCAATCCTCCCTTTGCCCAAACTTTCAGTGAGAGAGTCATCTCCCAGTACAATTGGTGGACCTTTAGACATGTCAAGTGAGGTGAATTCCTCCTTGGTAGAAACCATATGTCTTGAAGCTTGAGAATCAATGATGAAACTAGGCGAGCTTGATGTGCCAGCAACCAATGCATGAACTCTCTCTCTATATTCTGAATTTGATCCTCCTTCCCTGTTCTTTGAGTAATCTGGAAGGGAGATGCCATTCTTCTCCAGGAGTTGGGTCAGCATGTCTATTTGGTTCTTCATGTAGGAGCTTTCAGAATGATTTCCCTTACTGCAGTATGCGCACTTGCTCATTTCTCCTTTGTTCTTCTTCTTCTAGGGGTTCTTCTTGGAACCTTGAGGCTCCTCTGGACACTTGTTCTTGTCTCTCTTTTGCTCAAGTGGGTTTTTTGCTTTCTTCTTGCTTTTTGAATCCACCCTCGAATCTCCAGCAACTAGAGCTTGGTCTTTGGGAGGTTTGATGGTGCCCATCATCACCAATTTATCTTGTTCTTGTGTGAGAGATTCTATGAAATATGCAAGGCTAGGCATTTTCCAGGCTTGAGCTGTCAACTTTGTGGCATAGAAGGTAAAAAAAAACACTGAATAGTCAGGGCCAAGCTTTGAGAGTATGGCCAAAACCAGTTGCTCATCCTTCTTTTCAATCCCACATTGTTTTAGCTGCAAAACAAGGGCTTTGAACTTGGAAAAATAGAGTTGCAGGGATTCAAAGCTATTTGGATTCAGGGAGATCAATTAATTTTCAATTTGATGTCCCCTCATCTCATCTGTCTTACCAAAAAGATCAAAAATATTCTCCCATACTTCATTTGGTGATGTTAATCCATCAATATGGAAAAGGGGGTCTCTGGATATGCTTAGACACAGGAGACCATAGGCCTCATCCCTCCTGTTGTGCCATTTAATATTTTCTGTAGCTGCATTGGGCTCTGCTTCTGTTTCCATAGTCACTCTGTAGAGGCCTTTCACTCTCAATAGTATATCCATCTCTACTTTCCATTCAAAGAAGTTAAATGGAGTCAAGATGATCTTCTGAGATTGATCCATAGCTCAGAAATTGTCCCTTCAGTCAGCAGAATGCTCCCAGTTAATGATGTCAAACATACAATAAAAAATTGGAAGGAGAGAAATTGATCTACAAAGGCTCTGATACCATGTGTAAATTGAACCCAGGTGTTAGAACAATTACACTCACAACAATTTCCAATTACACATGCAAATTACTCACAAAGGAGATTGAATATGGAACAGAAGACTAATTTGTATTGAATAAGTGTTCAATAGCCAACCCTGTCAAGTCATAGGCTACCACAATAAATAATTACATGAGAGATTCTAATTCATAAGGATGCCAGTCGAATTTGGTCAAAAGCAGGCTTACTAAATCTAAGCAAATCCCCCATAGGTGCATAAAGCAGTTTCCAAAACTGTCTAAGAGCTCATGAATTGGAAAAATCAATTAGGAAAGATAATAGGTGATGGAAGGAAAAATCATACATGATTTTCTTAGGAGAAAATGGTGGAGGATGATGAGGACAAAAAACAAGTTAACTTCACCTAGTCAAACTTTCCCAATTGCCTTAAAACTCAGAAAAAGCAGGCAATAAAGCAGAAAAAGTAGACATGCACTAGGGAGGCCAAGAATAAAGTAGATTTGATTCCAAGTGGTTTCCCAAGCACTCCATGACTCAAATTTAGCAAGTTTGACCACTATGGATGTGTGGAGGACAACTTGCATAAGGTGGAATATGGAAACTAGGCAAATAAGACAAAAATTGGATTAATTAATGTCTAAGGTAGCTAACTATGGGTTGATTATTCTAACAATTGAATCAATTGAATGAAATTGATGAGAAATGATTAGCTGCGGTGGATCAGGCTGTATTAATTTAGCAACAGAGATCCAATTGACACGATTGATTCGTCAAAAAGAAATTCTTCCGCGAAGGAGACTGGGAATTATTATACGATTCAAGATTCAAAAGGTACTTCAAAGGTAAGTTACGTACAAGATGGTTGGCCCAATATCTAATAGACAAAGTATTTGACAATGGTATAGTCTGCCTGGTCACCATTGATGAGAATCACGCACTATTCCTATTGCTAATGGTCACAGGATGCGACTGTACCACAAGCCCATTTGGAAGGATGTGATCACTTTATAGATTGTAGCTGATCCAAAATACCAATTAGAACAAGGGAAGGAATATTTCTATGACCTTATCAATCTTTAGATAATCACTGTGATTCCCACATAGATTTTTGTACATAAATAAATTGATGTTTTTGTTTTTATTTTTCCTTCGCGCTTGATCTATTTTTTTTTAAGAATATGTGCAGGGATGTACCTAAGGAGCAATGGTCATGATCAGGCCTAACAACTGTGGGAGGCCTTTTGCAACTTTCTACTTTAGAAGGAAACTCCTTGGAGAAAAATAAACAATGAACAGCTAGTCGCAGCTGCGATCCCTATAAAAAATTGCCAATTTTTCTGTTTATTTGCAGCTGCAACATCGTAAAAAAAATTGCCCTTTTTTCATCCCACACAGCTGCAACACCATAAAACCTTGCCTATTTTATATTTATCTGCAGCTGCAACATCGTAAAATAATGCCCTTTTCCCATTCCACGTAGCTGCAACATCGTAAAACCTTGCCTATTTTTTCATTTATCTGCAGCTACAACATCGTAAAATAATGCCTTTTTCTCGTTCCATGCAGCTGCAACTCCGTAAAATATCGGCCATTTTTCCATCCCACGCAACTGCAACTCCGTTTGAATTTTGTCCATTTTTACCTTTTCCGTTGGCTGCGACTCCGCCAAACTAACTGATTTTTCTATGGCTCACGGCATCGACTTTGACAAATTGGCAAGTTTTTCTATGGATCGTGGCTGCAACTCCCCCAATATTGGCAGAAATTTTTACAATTTTGTGGTCACGACTCCTCGAGATCTGGCCAGAATTCCTACCACTGGTACTTCTGACTTACTTGACATCTTTTATTATGTTTTCGTCAGGATTGACAAGATGGTTTTGATCTGCTGGGAGAAAATATCATGACAGCATGCCTGCAATAGTGTTTAAATTTAAATGGTTGCATTTCACACGCTTTATTATCCTCAAAGGTCACAGTTCATAGCATATTTGCAAAGGTATGGTTCCGATTATCTACTTGATTAAGCGTTAACTAGATTTGAAAGAATTAATCATGCCTACCTTTTTCACCCATCGTTACACCCGCATATCGTTGAATGTCCACTCATACGAATTAATGGGGTGAAATCATAAATTTGGGTGTCTATTCCATGCGAATAATATTTCCAAATCCATTTTCTGTAAATTTTCGGCATAACTAATTAATGTTTTTGGCCGAAAACATAGAACTAACTTTTGGCCGAAATATTTCTTCGGCCGAAAACCTATAAATTTTCAAAAATAGAATTCAATCCCATTTCTCACTCTTTTTCCAATTTCGGAGAGATTGGATCATATAAAATACTTACAATTTCTCTTCACAAATAATACTATTAGTTGCATAATTCAATCTACTTTCTATAGATGCAAATTTTGTTGAAATTGGTGTGATACACTAATTTTATTTATTATATTTCTTCGAAGGTGTCTAGATTGATACAAAATTTAATAGAATTCTTTGAAATGAAAATTCAATAACTTCTTGAAGAAAAGACGAAAAAATTTGGAAAAATCACGGTCCTCAACATTGATGTGTTGTCTTCAAAAGGGTACTTTTAGTATTTTTGTTTTGAATTGTAAATTAGGGAAGATGTTGTGTCAACCTAAACATGTAAATTTTATGCTAGATTTTTATATTGATCCACTTCAAAAACTTCTAATAATTAGTGCATATAGATGTTAGATACAAACTTATAGACAAATGTTAATACAATCTATTTAGATCATCATAAAATATTTTCTTTTTAATGAACAATAGTTGAATAATGAATTAACTTGTGTCTAAAAGCATGACTATTTTTCAGAATTCATTAATTAATAACATACTATCAAACACTTGCAAAACTGACATATCAAATGCCAATAAAAAAAATCTAAAAAATAACCGACAAAAAGCTAACACAATTATCTACAACTTTTGTTTTTACTGCAAAATGAAATTCTAAATACAAATCTAATTTTTCTTTGCTCGAAGTTGACAGAATTGCAAAAACAACACTCCTTTTCTCATTACCCCCCCCCAAAATAGAAACCCAGATTTGTGATTTCACCCAATGGCTATTGAAAGCTTATCCTATAACCGCCACCCTCTCCTAATTTGGGATAAATATGACCAAGAATTCCATGCTCATGACTTCCTTAACTTTCTGAATTTACCTAGCTACACTCACATCTATTCACGCATACTCTATGCTTTAATATCCATTGTCGGGACCTGAAATTTGTTGGGCTGATAAAGAATTCAGAAGGAAAACGAACATGGGTATCCCATCTCGACGCGAACCTCCAAATACATGAGAATTGAGAATAAATGCTGATTTTTTTGCTATTTTTGAAGTTGCAGGCTGGACTAAATTTTTCCAACGCCTGGATGGGTTCCATTGAGAGACAACTCTACAATTCACTTTAAATATTACAGAAACCCACTCAAATGTTATGGGGTTACATATAGAAGTCTCTGAAGTGATAGTGGTTGAAGTCACTGTCCTTTCTCAGGTAGGAAGAGCTTGGTTTGGTCGAAGAACTCCCAATGTTGCCGTAGTATGGGATTTTCTAATAGAGGGGGAACAAATTCGTCAGTCAAAGTGAGGGATAGTGTTACAATCACTGCCTCGGTCGTGGGATCAAGTAGCATTCTTCCTCAATAAGTATATCACCAGTGATGGTAGGTATCAGACTGTCTATTATTCTGAACTTCCTCTACGATCTCATTTACACCATAGGGCCTTACTTAATATTCCATTTTATCTATTTAAACACCTACACCATATGGCGGGGTTTATTAGGACAACCGAGCATCCAAACTCTTCCCTCACCCATCACAGCCTAATCAAATTAATAATCTTAAGGGCCTTAGCTCAGAGGAACCAAACCTGGGAACAATTCATAGGTCAAACTGAAATAAACCAGGAACCCGTTCTTTTGGTTGGTGCTCCACTAGAAGAAGAATTGGAAGCACTTGTACTCTTAGGGGATGTTCAAATCCATAATGAGCATGAAAATGTACAATTAGGTGGAGATGAAGAACAACAGGAGGACTGGAGTCCCTCCCATTTAGTTTGGGGGGGGAGGGAGATGATGATACTAGATCAAATGATCAATCAGATGACCAAGCAGAGTAATTGGAGGAAAATGTAAGAGAAAACCTTGTGGAAAGATTAAATAATGTGGGAGCTCTGACAGTAGAGACTGAAGCTAGAGTAGCATTGGATGATGTGATAGTTGAAGCTGAGGTTGTTAAACCCACAATAAGAGAAGAAAATGCAGAGGTATTGACCATTGAATCTTCCCCTAAATGGGGAGGAACTCTAATTGAAGAAGAAAAGGAGGATGTTGAGATAGGAGATATCCCTTCCACATTAGCTACAAATTTGGAGAATCTTGCACCATGAAAGAAAAGGAGAAGATCAAAAGAGGAGGTGTATGAACCACTGCTGATAAGAAGAAAAAGAATCAGGTCGGTTACAGTAGCTGAAACAACATGGGAAAGATGGGAAAACTTAGAAGCACATATTGAATTCCCCATTTTGAGAACCAAAGCAAATAATGCCCCACAAGAACTGGTTGTAGAGGAACCTCAAATGAAGGGACTTTTGCACAGAACTGGTCTACTGAAGGAAAAAGTATAGACGCTTCAAAGACAACTAGAAAAATAGGAGGCATGATGAAAGTAGGTATAAAGGAAGTTGCACACACTGGTTGAAGCTACAGACCAATTAGAAGGATCACCTCCTTCTAAGGATGGTGAGGAGGAAGAGAGAGTGGTATGCCCTGTGTGTGGTGAAATATTTAACTAGTCAGCATAAAAAGCCATAGTTCATTCCTTTGTGACACAACAACCCGTACTAGCAGTTGTGGAAGAACAAGGACAAGAAGAACCTAGGGTGGAAGTGAGGGATGTAGAAGAAATGGAAATAGAAATGATATATGGTACATAAAAGGGGGAAAATGAACAATTACAATCACAATTGGTAGAAGAAACAGGAGTGCTCCTAAGACAATATGGCTGGAAGGATAGTGAAGCTCCCCAAGAGCAACCTTAGCAAATGGAAGCAGTAGAAAGACAGGGTGTTGATGCAGAAGAACCAGCATCCTCGAACATTCTTGTTGAAGTTTCCACCCAAACAAGGGCAGATGAACTAGAGACTGAAAATATTCCTGATTTTAACGAAGAAGTCTATGCTATGACTCCTGAACTATCTCGGGGCACATAATTAATAGAGATAGAACCTCAGCAGCGAGATAATGATGAAGTTAACCAGGATGTTGTCACACAAGAACAACCATCCCCAGAAATTTCTGCTGAGACTCTCATGCAACAAGAATAAATCAATCCCAAGGTGGACACAATTCCTGATATGGATCTAGGAGAGGATGAACAAATGCAATCATAGTCCTCAGGTGACACTGAAATTATTGAAGAACAGCTTCATATTGTAGAGGACATGGAATTAACTCAATAACAACCCCAGCAACATGAAGAAATAGAAGGGTAGGGCTCTGATACACAAGAACCAGTAGCCTTGCATCTCCCTGTCAAAGCTGCAGCTGAAAATTAGGCAGATGTGGAGATTGAAATTCAAGAAGAGGTTGTCACACAAGAACCAACACCTTCACAATTGGCTATTGAGGCTACTGGAGGAGAATTTCAAGAAGAGGGTGTTGTTACACAAGAACCATCAGCCCCAGAAGTTATTTTAGAGGCACCTATACAAGTCGAGGTTGTTGTAAGAGAATTTCAAAGAGGGGATGTTGTTACACAAGAACCAGCATCCCCATAAGTTATTGCAGGAGTACCCATACAGGCAGTGCAGAATGTTCAGGCTAAAGCATTAGGTCGAAAGGTATGGACTCAACTTTCACAAATTTTGTCAATTTGGATTCTGATAATGAATATCATGCTGAATATGAAGGGATCTATAGTTTGTCCCAAGAGCTCTCACTCCTAAGAATAGAAGTGAGGAAGTGGAAGAGTTAGGTGGAGAGGTATCAAGAAGGAATGGTTCCCCTTGTTAAACATAGGAAGACCATCAAGGAATTGAGGGAAAGATGGGCAGAAGAACTAATGTTCTAGAAATTTTGCTGGGAAGAGATACAGAAAGAACTGAAGGAGCTGAAAAAGTTAAAATCCATGCAGGTGGAGAAAGAACAGTTGTACACTCTCTCCCAAGAACTATTAGGTACCAGAGCACCATCCTCTTACCCTATGTTCTTATTTGAACAGTTCATTTGGTTTAAACTGAAGGCTATAAAGGAAGGGAGGCCTTACAAAATATCAACCTCAGCTAAATTTCTAGAAACATTTATGGAAAGTGATTTTGTTGAGCAGAACTTACTTTGTGAGATTTATTTACATGATTTGGATTGTCCCTTGGACTGCCATTCGAATCCTATCCATTTCTTAGGTGATGTTCAGCTTAGGGATTTTTCCTCCTTTTTTAGCAATCATGTTCAGTGGGAAAGATTCTTCCAAACTTTTTCTCATAATGAGTCTCACTCTAAGCTTTGGGTTCGAAGTGAACCTCAAACCCCTCGTCTTCTCCTTGCTTATCAGCAACGTAGGCTCACATGTCCCATAAAAACTCAACATATGATGGAACTTCAAGAAAAGGTTATCTCCACCTGTGTCAGCAATATTTCCAAGCATCAACAATTGTCTTTAGAAGGAAGCCAGCATAAATGGCAGGCTGCCTTTCCAAACTTAAATATTAGAGACCCCTACTGTTACAGGAATTCTAAACATGCACTTTCTAGGGTTGAGGGATATGTGGGTTGTATAAAGGAATGTGGATTTAACTGGCTGGGACTCAAATTCAAATTCCCTCTCATTTGGTGGCCAACAAAACCATACAGGGAAGACTTCTCATTGACAAAGGTAGAAGAGAAGAAGTGTTGGAGATATTGGGTTGTCTATAATGGATTTTTTGAAAAATAGGGATCACCTAAACTCCCATATAACTTTTACTCTCTCCATTAACGAAGCACAATGTTGGATTTAGATTCATACTAATGGAGGTTGTTGCATAGGGACATGCAACAGGACAGTTGGGGGGATATATTGGGCCCAGAAATAACCCCTTTTTGACCACATTTACCTACCCCTTTTTTCCTTATCTTACTCCAACATATGCACCAAAACAGATGTTTTCCTTCACTTGATCCCTCAATCCATACAGGTAAGGTTAATTATTGTTTTATCTTATTAATACTTATGATTGTTGTAGTCAGGACTCTATATCTTTGATTATGCTAACATATGGTGATTTTATAAGGATAGTTCGAGATGTAAATGATATAGGTGTAGTAGGATGAATGAGTCAAGAAAGAGATGGACATTCATTTTTAAGTTGATCACCACTGATTCCATCTCTGTACAAGGAACGCAGTCAGAGGTTACTATTCCATGCAAGTTGTACAAAGTTGGCTGCAACAGACTTGGATGCAACAACATGTCGCTTCTTGAGGGTAGCTGCAACCGACGGAGCATATTCTAGATTGATCCTTCTATCTGATTGTTGGCTTGAGTAACAAACTTCCTATATTTTCTGCTTCTATCATTACCACAGCTGTAGCATCGTATCGTAATGGGGCAGCCTGAAGATTAGAGATCTTCATGGCTGCCCGATATCAGTGGGTAGAAGTTATGATTGTGAATGTATAAATATTGGAAACTATTTTGAGCCACGGGTTGGAAAATTATTAATATTATTGTGTAAGCTATGCCAGCAACTGTTTCATCCTATCGTTTAATACAAGGAGTGTGATTCTTCAGATCTAGACGTTTAACTTGTATTAGCTTCCGATGTCTCTGTTCGACGGTTGGGCCCGCTTTCCTATAGAGATTGTCGAGTTAATTAGGCATTTAAGTTATTCTATTGTGTGGTGTCAATGTTATGGTAATTACATTCTTTTATAGAAGCTGCAATAGTAATGAAAATATTGTGTGCTTCCTTGAATGATCTATATTTACATTTCCTGTAAGCTGCAACGATGTGGTGTGACAGTCGGTTGTGTAGGTTAATGTCCATTTATGCAATTGCATGGTAGCTATAACAGTCAAGCTCATCCCTAGTTTATTTCTATTTACTTGTCTTCCTTGGATTGTGTCAATTTAGTCATATTGCAGTCATACTTGTTGGTTCAATTCCTATATTCTCAATTCTTAAATTAAAGATTGAAGTAACTAGTTTTGATATATCTTTATGTAGTCTGGTAAATTAGGATTTAACTTTCTGCAAAAGTAAGTCTAGATGGTTATTTCCTGTTATGTTCATCCCTAGATTGGATTTGTAGGAAGGTCATTGTAATTCTGAATTTTTAGGTAGATTATTTCAATTGGATTGATGATGGGAAGAGTTGATTGAATATATAGTAGGGCAATTTATTCATAGTATCAGCTACTTAGTTTTTAAGCATATACAGTGCAAATTATGTTTGAAATAAAAGACTTCCCTTGATTGACAATTTATATTGAGCCTTCTGCATGTTATGTTTTAATTAACTAGCATATAGTGGTCCCAACAAGAAGAATCCTTGAAAGTGCACACACACATTGGAAATTATGATTTGGAGCATAATGTTAATATTTTGTGCATTTACATATACACTTCAACTAATCACACTATTCACAAACATTTCCTATACATGTTGGTGATTATGAAGGTTTCGTATGAACAAAACCAAATCTAACTCCACACTAAAATTGAAAATGAGAGTCTTGTGGTTGGTGTATCATGATAGACATTGTTGAAATATTAAAGAATGTAAATCAAATAATTTTGTTCATGTCTATTCTTGGAGTCTTTAAACTCCATATCCCATGTAGAAATATGTTGGACCATCTCAAACAACAAGGTTTAACTTGGCCTTTCTATCACAAAGAGTACATGGAATAAGAAGAATGTAGATATGCATCAGACTACCATTACATTAAAGTAAAGAAGAAGGATGCATGAAATAGGGAGATGTTAGAAACAGTCTTATTAGAACTATTGTAGGAACTTTGTAAATGCAAGTGCTTGATGTTATTGACGCGGTTCAATTCTCTGTAAAGTAGTGAAATGTGAACAACGCAGACCAAGGGCATGCATAATATAACATTATAGAGAAACTCAAAAGCTACAAGAGAACATGAATTTAATAAACCCAATAATATTATCATTATCAATATGTATCATACAATAGTATGTATAACCCAATAGCTATGATCCATAAATCGATAACTAGTGAAAGTGGATCTTATAATTGTTGGTGAAGGAAATAGCTCTATGACAATGACATCATGGATAAAATATTTGATTAAGAAGTTGATAGATAGATATGATGATGATGAACCTTACACTATATCAGATACATTTGAATATGAGAGGAAGTGAAAGGATATAAAGAAAAACAAGAAAAATAATAGGAAAATGGGTGGCATCCATGTAGCGATTGAAATAATTTAATTTGTAGTAATGGATATGGAACTCGCTACACCAATCTTTTTAGAAACAACTATGATTATAAGAAGAACTATTTAATATTATGGAAGAAACCAAATAGATTAAAGAGTTCATTTCCAAGGAAATCCAAGTTAGAGAACCAAGTTGAGTATTGTAAATCATTTGAGGGAAACCTTGCCAAAATCATCACTCTCACTCACATCCAAAAGGGCATAGTGTTGAAATTTGTTCATGATTGATAACACCATACTCATGCATGAAAAGGTTTGGATTCCATCATGACAATATTACAATAATCATTGGAATGGAAAGTGGTTGATTTACAAATGGAGAAACAAGTAATGGAGGGTATTGCTAGTGGGAAAGATAAATACAAGCCTATCCTTTTCAATGTTCATTTACTTGATCAAAATGAAGAAAATAAAATATCTTCTACCATTAGACATGTTGAATTCACACTAAGACATACCTTTGAATATATCGATTATTTATTTCAAGACAATGATAGATACTTTACTAAGTCTTTGGAAATGGTATATCCCCAAAATATCATTGTTGGAACCTAATCCTTGGTTTCTTCTGAGTAATGTGAGAAGAATACCAAGAGTCCTTATGAATTCAAAGAGACCACTTGATAAGATGAACCCACCGGTCTTATCATGTATATATTATAATTTTGGTAATGAGAAAATTGTTCTTAAAGTCTATCTCTCTTGTTCATGTGGTTATTATTCTTGTGTAAATTGGAATTGTGTCTACCAATAATCTATTTGTGTGAATAGGAACCTAGTAGTGGTATTAGAACTATTCTTATATCTTTGTCTCATCCTATCATTTTTTCCATTCCTTCCTCCTCAACAGGTTGTCATCTCCACTCCTTGATCCAATAAGTTTGTTGTTCCAGACATGCACCTCAATACAGTGAGAAAATGCATTAATATTGGACGTTTATTACAAGAAAGTGTTATCTTTATTCCCACAATTATCTACCTCCTTTATTTTTTTGAATTGTCTTCCTACTCTCTCCACACAAACTATATCTCTATTTTGAACTGTAACTCCTATGTCATATTTGGGATATGTAATATGATGCAGGAGCATCTAGCTCAAATTTCATTGAATGATGAGTCAACATGCAATTTAATCACTTCTAGAAGGATTTTTTTATGTTAGAGGATAGGATTAGTTTTAATTTGTAATAAGTGGAAATTTACCATTACTCTCCTTGATCCCTACGTAGAATTATTTAAGGATAGATCTTTGTTGACAGGTTTAATTTTATTAGGTGTCCAGGTCCAAGCTATTTGGATATGAAAGGTTTTTTTAGTGTTATAAGAAGAATTGAATGTAAAATATAGAGATGGAGTGAATGATAGGTTTGTGTATAGAAGAGTGAGCAAGAAGTGAAGAAGTAGAGTCTATGTATGTAGTTGAATTTTTGATAAATTGAATGAAGAACACATAATTAGACTCTGCATATGATTTGATTGACTTCATGTCTTCACATGGCTCTGTGGAAATATGAATTCATTCCATGTTCACTATATATAACTCTGTGTATAAGTTTTGTGGCTTCATGTTTCCATAACCTCAGAATTGCAAAGGGAATTGATCCTTTCAGTGATCATTTGAGCGAAATCACAGAGAGTTAAAGAACATGTATCTTGGATAGATCCACAACCAAGGTTTAATTTTCAACTCGAATTTTTTCCCAAGATAAACGTAAACCAATCTCCCATATGTTCGAAGATCGTACAGCGGAGATCGATCTTGGAGAAGATTGATGGTGGTAAAGACATTTCTCTAAAATAAGAACGAGGAAGTTAAAAGAGGGGTCAAGTTGCAAAATATAGAATTGATTGCTAGAATTCATATTTAGATCAATGGTAGAGGTTGATCAATAAAATAGATCAATGGTCCACAATGATTTTGCTGGGAGGAGTTGCGCATTTTGAAAAACTTTTCATGTGCATGAAATTTGTATGTAATGCACCTCAAATTTTGTTGAGTCCACCATTGATTTGGTGGGGACACTGATTGGGCATTTGATAATCCATTTTGTAATGTGAACAAGAAAGTTCGTTAATGTTCTGTCTGGCTGCGAAATTTCATTTATGAAATGGAATTTATAGTGGATTTGAAATCCACAAGTGAGGTGGAGGACTGGTCAACCATTTGGTGAGCTGACTGGATCAGTTTTGGATTTCTGATTAGACCTGTACCTTCTACTTGGCATCAGTTTTGGTATCATAGCTCAGTTGAGGCTATAGAAATATGTCTCTAAGACTGGGACGAGCACATGGGTTTCCTGTAGGACGCGGTCAAGGAAGAAAACATGTAGAGATAGATGTACGAAGAGAAATGAGAAGACTGGAAGAAAGACTAGAAGCTATGGAAAGAAAGAACCACTCAGAAAATTCAAATAATAGTGATGAAGAAGAAGAATCCCCTGAAAAAGAAGAAGAAGATCCTGAAGAAGTCATAGTTTTGAAGATGCTGATGAAGGCCAGTAACAGACCAAGAGTGGAAGTACCTATGTATGAAGGTAACTTAAATGTTGAAGAACTCATGGATTGGAATAATGCTATCAATAAATATTTTGATTTTTAAGAAATTGAAGACAAGAAGAAAGTAAGATATGCAGCTACCAGAATGAAAGGACATGTAGCTATCTGGTGGGATGAGCTCCAGATCCATTGGGAAAGAAGAGGTATGTCAAAGATAAACTCTTGGGATAAGATGATACATGAGATTAATAATAATTTTCTTCTTAAGGACTATCAATTGAAACTTATTAGACAATTATAGAACCTTAGACATAAGACCATGACTGTAAAAGAATACATAGAAGAATTTTTTAGACTGAGTATTAGAGATGGACACATACAGGGAGGTCTATAAAGAGTAGCTAGGTATATTAATGGATTAATATATGATATATAACATGAACTCAGTCTATTAAATATGAAAACTACAGAAGATGCATATCAAGTAGCTTCAAAGGTAGAAGGGAAACTATTAAGTAAACAGAACCAAAGAAACATGGGAAAGAATATAGTGAGAGGAAGAGGATCTCCTAGTAGTGGAGGTGGGACTTCAAAATATGGAGATGAAAGCTATAGTAGACAGTCATCCCAGAGAGGAGGATTCATAGGAGGCAGAGGAAGAGGAAAAAACAAAGAATTAAAGTGTTATACTTGTGGAGAGATTGGACATATGTATTGGAATTGTCCAAGAAATCAGTCTTCAAATAAGAGAAATGTGAATGTTGTAGAGGCTCAAGAAGAGTTAAAAGAAGTAACAAATATGAATAAACCTCCAAAGCAAGGAGAATCTCTTATGTTGAAGAGAGTTTTGGTAAAATCAGAGAAGCAAGTACATGAACCAAAGAAAAGGAAACGTTTGTTCAGAAAAAGGTGTAGGTCACAAGATAAGCATTGTAAAATGGTTATTGATAGTGGTAGTACAGATAATTTGGTTTCCACTGAGATGGTAGAGAAGTTGGGATTGAAGAGGATGAAGCATACCACTCCCTACAAAGTGTTCTGGTTGCAGAAAGGACATCAGGGCTTGGTGAATGAGCAATGTAATATGGAATTCTAGATTGGTACTTATAAACATGAATTATTATGTGACATAATGCTTATGGATGTGTTCCATATAATCTTAGGGAGGCCATGGCAGTATCATAGGAAAGTTTTTCATGATGGGAGAAAAAATACTTATTCTCTGTGTTAGAATAATCAACCCATAGTTAGCTACCTTAGACATTAATTAATCCATTTTTGTCTTATTTTCCTAGTTTCCATGTTCCACCTTATGCAAGTTGTCATCTACACATCCATAGTGGTCAAAATTGATAATTTTGACTCATGGAGTGCTTGGGAAAACTCCTAGAATCAAATTTTCTTTATTCCTGGCCTCCTAAGCACCCTTCTACTTTTTCTACTTTATTGCCTGCTTTTTCAGTGTTTTAAGGCAATTGGGAAAGTTTGACTAGGTGAGGTTAACTAGTTTTTTGTCCTCCACATCCTCCACTCTTTTCTCCTATGAAAAGCATGTATGAGTTGTCCTTCCATTACCTTTTAGATTGCCTAAGTGATTTTTCCAATTCGTGGGCTCCTTGACAGTTTTGGAAACTGCTTTATGCACCTATGGGGGATTTGCTTAGATTTAGTAAGCCTGCTTTTGACTAGATTCGAATTGCCTCTTCATGCATTCGAATCCTTTATGTAACTATTTATGGTGGAAGCCTATGACTTAACAGGTTTGGCTATTGTACACTTATTCAATACAGTTTAGTGTTCAACTCTATATTCAATCTCTTTTGTGAGTGATTTTGCATGTACAATTGATAATTGTTGTGGGTGTAATTGTTCTATCACTGGGTTCAATTTCCACATGGTATCAGAGCCTTTGTAGATCGATTTATATCCTTCCAATTTGTTTTGCAGGTTCGACATCAGTGACTGGGAGCCTTCTACTGACAGCAGGGACAATTTCTGAGGTATGGATCAATCTCAAAAGATCATCTTGACTCCATTTAACTTCTTTGAATGGAAAGTAGAGATGGAGATGCTGTTGAGAGAAAAAGGCTTCTATAGAGTGACTATGGAAATAGAAGCAGAAGCAGAGCCCAATGCAACTGTAGAGAAGATAAAATGGCACAACAGGAGGGATGGGGCCTATGGTCTCTTGTGTCTGAGCATATCCAGAGACCTTCTTTTCCATCTTGATGGATTGAAATCACCGAATGAAGTATGGGAGAAGATTTTTGATCTTTTTGGAAAGACATATGAGATGAGGGAACATCAAATTGAAAATGAACTGATCTCCCTGAGTCCAAATAGCTTTGAATCCCTGCAACTCTATTTCTCCAAGTTCAAAGCACTTGTTTTGCAGCTAAAACAATGTGGGATTGAAAAGAAGGATGATCAGCTGGTCTTGGCCATACTCTCGAAGCTTGGCCCTAATTATTCAGTGTTTGTTTTGACCTTCTATGCCACAAAGTTGACAGCTCGAACATGGAAGATGCCTAGCCTTGCAGATTTCATGGAATCTCTCACACAAGAACAAGATAAGTTGGTGATGATGGGCACCATCAAACCATCCAAAGACCAAGCTATGGCTACTGGAGATTTGAGGTTAGATTAAAAAAGAAAAAATAAATCTAAAAAGCCACCTGAGCAAAAGAGAGACAAGAACAAGTCTCCGGAGGAGCCTCAAGGTTCCAAGAAGAACTACCAGAAAAAGAAGAACAAAGAAGAAATGAGCAAGTGCGCATACTACAGTAAGGGAAATCATTCTGAGAGCTCTTGCATGAAGAAGCAAATAGACATGCTGACCCAACTCCTGGAGAAGAATGGCATCTCCCTTCCAGACAGCTCAAAGAAGAGGGAAGGAGGATCAAGTTCAGAAGACAGAGAGAGAGTTCATGCATTGGTTGCTGGTACATCAAGCTCACCTAGTTTCATCATTGATTCTGGAGCTTCAAGACATATGGTTTTGACCAAGGAGGAATTCACCTCACTTGACATGTTGAAAGGTCCACCAATAGTACTGGGAGATGACTCTCTCACTGAAATTTTAGGCAAAGGGAGGATTGATCTTGATCATGGTCAGTTCAGCAATGTGTTGTATGTTCGAGGTCTTTCCTCTAACCTCTTATCAGTGTATCAGATGACCCACATAGGGTCTCCAAAGAAGGTCATATTCTCCCCTAATGAAGTTGAGATCACAGAGATCTCAAGTGGTAAAGTCATTGCAAAAGGAGTTGCAAATCATACTTCGAAGGTATACATGTTCTCACACTTCCTACCCTACTCAAACCCCTCTGCTCTTTTGATTCATGCTAATGAGGCAAGCAAGATTTGGCATGAAATATTTGGCCACCTAAATTAAAAGTATCTTTCTGATCTTAATGAACAAGAGATGGTCATAGGGTTACCCAAGATAAAGTTTTCCAAAGGAGTCTGCCAAGGTTGCATCCTAGGAAAACACCCAGAGCATAAATTTGAGAGAGCTAGTCATGAGAGAACCTCTGCACCCCTCGAGTTGATCCACAGTGATGTTGTTAGCCCATTCCCTCATATGCCCATGATTCAGGCCAAATATGCATTGAATTTCATAGATGGCTTATCCAGGTATTGCTGGGTTTACTTCCTGAAACACAAGTTTGAAGGTTTTGGCCTCTTCAAAGTCTTTAAGGCTTTGGTTGAAAACCAGTCTGGGAGGAAACTCAAGGTCCTCAGATATAATAATGGTGGTGAGTATGTCAAGTCTGATTTTATTCAATATTTTGTAGATGCAGGTATTCAGATGCAGCATTCTATCCCTTACACACCACAACAGAATGGTGTTGCTGAGAGGAAAAACAGATCATTGAAGGAGATGGCAACATGCATGATGGAGGCTAATACTTTGCCACCAAAGTACTGGGCCAAAGATATAAAATATGCAGAATATATCCAGAATAGGGTGCCTCATAAACATATTGATGGTATGACTCCTTTCGAATCATGGAGTGGGCATAAGCCAGATGTGACCCATTTCAGGATTTTTGGCTCAAGGGCTTGGGATAGAATTCCAACAGAAAAGAGAAAGGCTTTACAGCCCCAAAGATAAGAGTGTCTATTTGTTGGGTACTCTAAAGATTCAAAAGGGTACAAGCTGATAAATTTTAGCATAAACAAATCCTTCATTGAAAGGTGTGTTCAGTTTCAAGAAGAACCCCTAGCAGCAGTGGAAGTTGGAGAAGCCTCTTCACCACCAGAACCTCTGAATGTAAGTGAAGAGATTGTTGAACATGATGATTCTGATATGTCTAATAGTGATGAATTTATTGCAGATCCTGACATCCCTACAAGGACAAAATGGGCAGCCAAGACCATTCATGCAGCAGGAGAGCTAGCTGGAAATCCTAATGACCCTAGGAGGACTAGATCTCAATTTGAGAGTGCTCTGTGCATGAATGATCCTATGTTTTCTGAGAAATGCTATCTGATGGTAGAATTAGATCCTCAGACATATGAATATGCAGTAGTAGATCCAATATGGAAATAATCCATGAAGGAATAGTTCAGCTCACTCCAGAAGAGAAACACTTGGGAGTTGGTTGATCTTCCCCCAGGGAGGAAGCTAGTTCAGTGTAAGTGGGTGTACAAGACCAAATTTGCTGCTGATGGTTCACCTATGAAGTACAAGGCCAGATTGGTAGCCAAGGGCTACTCATATTTTCATGGCATAGATTACAATAAGACCTTTGCACCAGTGGCAAAGATGGACTCCATCAGGCTAGCCTTAGCCATTGCAGCTTCAAAGCAATGGGAGGTACATCACATGGATGTAAAGTGTGCCTTTCTGAATGGAGATATCACTGAAGAGATATACATGCAGCAGCCTCAAGGATTTTCTACTAACCCATCTCTTGTGTGCATGCTAAGGAAGTCATTGTATGGGCTTAAGCAAGCCCCCAGGGCTTGGTATACCAAGATTGATAGCTTCTTGCTATCACTGAATTTTGTTCGATGCAAATCAGATCCAAATGTATATTTGAAGTTGATTAATGGTTCATTAATTATCATTGTGTTATATGTTTATGACCTCCTCATTACAAGAAGCTCAAAGGATGAGATTGCTTCCTTGAAGGGTGCAATGAACCAAGCCTTCTCCATCACAGATTTGGGGCTCTTAAGCCAATTCTTGGGGCTTGAGATTGCTCAAACCAAAGATGGAATCAAGATGCACCAGTCCAAGTATGCCTTGGATTTGCTGAACAAATTCAGAACGAAGGATTTCAAGCCAAGCAAGACTCCTTTCCTTTCAAGAGTGAAGCTTGAAGAAGCTGATTCTTCACCTATGGTAAACAATACACTGTATAGGCAATTGATTGGATGTTTGTTGTATCTTACACATAATAGAACTGATATTTCTTATGCAGTAAGTGTGGATTCTATATACATGGATCATCCTCATGAGATCCATTGGAAAGCAGCCAAAAGGATCCTTAAATTTGTTCAGGGAACAAGGACACATGGGATATTCTATAAAGCTAAATCTGATCTTGATTTGATTGGGTTTACTGACAGTGATTGGGTAGGTGATAGCATAGACAGAAATTCCACATTATGATATGTGTTCATGCTTGTAGAAGGTCCAATCAGCTGGTCAAGCAAGAAACAGAGTTCCATTGCACTCTCATCTACAGAAGCAGAGTACATAGGAGTTGTAAATGCAGCAACTCAATGTTTATGGTTACAGGGGTTACTTGGAGAGTGTGGCTTTGAATCAGAATACTCAACTACTATCTACTATGATAATCAGAGTACCATTCGAATCTGCAATGATCTAGTTCAGAAGTAGAGGACCAAACACATTGAGATCCATATGCACTACATCAGAGAGCTTGTGCATGATAGCACCATTCACCTACTCGTTTGTTCATCTTCAGAACAAGTAGCTGATATCTTCACCAAAGCATTTTGTTAGAAGACCTTCAAAAATCTCAAATCACTACTGGGGATTGCTGATCATGCTGTGAAGCATGAGTGAAGAAAATATTTCCAAATTTTGTTTTACAATCCATGTTTAAGGGGGGATTTTCCCACTGGGTTTTTGCCTCTTTCCTTGGTTATATGGACATGCAGTATGTAAAGGGTGACTAAGCCTTATTTCTAGACCCTATAATTTTCTTATATATTACTCATAAGTTAGGCTTAAGGGGGGGTGTTAGAATAATCAACCCATAGTTAGCTACCTTAGACATTAATTAATCCATTTTTGTCTTATTTGCCTAGTTTCCATGTTCCACCTTATGCAAGTTGTCATCTACACATCCATAGTGGTCAAACTTGATAATTTTTACTCATGGAGCACTTGGGAAACCTCCTGGAATCAAATCTACTTTATTCCTGGCCTCCTAAGCGCCCTTCTGCTTTTTCTGCTTTATTGCCTGCTTTTTCAGTGTTTTAAGGCAATTGGGAAAGTTTGACTAGGTGAGGTTAACTAGTTTTTTGTCCTCCACATCCTCCACTCTTTTCTCCTATGAAAAGCATGTATGAGTTGTCCTTCCATTACCTTTTAGCTTGCCTAAGTGATTTTTCCAATTCATGATCTCCTTAACAGTTTTGGAAACTGCTTTATGCACCTATGGGGGATTTGCTTAGATTTAGTAAGCCTGCTTTTGACTAGATTCGAATTGCCTCTTCATGCATTTGAATCCTTTATGTAACTATTTATTGTGGAAGCATATGACTTAACAGGGTTGGCTATTGTACACTTATTCAATACAGTTTAGTGTTCAGCTCCATATTCAGTCTCTTTTGTGAGTGATTTTGCATGTACAATTGATAATTGTTGTGAGTGTAATTGTTCTATCACTGGGTTCAATTTCCACACTATGGATAAAGATGGGAAGAGACATAATTTTTCACCCTTAGAAGATGAAATAGTTCAAGAAGTTTCAAGTTCAAACATTTTGCTGATGTTTGGAAACGAATTGTTGCAAGAAGCTCAAAAAGAGGAGGATCTACATTTTTTCCTTGTTGGTAAGCCAAAGGTAATTTTAAATTCTTAGAATTTAGATGATTTTCCTATTAAAGTTAAAACTTTGCTTAATGAGTGTGCTCACATTATTTTGGATGAGTTACCAAATGCTTTATACCCTGTAAGAAGTATTAGCCGTCACATTGACTTAATACTTGGTGCAAGTTTACCTAATAAAGAAGCATACAGATTAAATCCTTGAGAAAATTAAGAAATAAAACAATAGGTAAAGGAGCTATTGGAGAAAGGATTGGTAAGACAAAGTTTGATTCCTTGTGTAGTACCCACTGTACTTAGTCCAAAGAAAGATGGTGGGTGGAGAGTGTGCACTGACTCCAGGGAAATCAACAAGATCACTATCAGGTATAGATTTCGTTTACGTAGAATTGATGATCTGATGGATTGTTTAAGTGGTTCAAAATATTTTTCCAAAATAGATTTAAAAAGTGGATATCATCAAATTAGGATAAGGGAAAGCGATGAATGGAAGATATCATTTACAACTAATGATGGTTTGTATGAATGGTTAGTAATGCCATTTGGTATTACTAATGTGCCTAGTACCTTCATGAGGTTGATGAATGAGGTTTGAAAAGAATTTACTGGAAAGTTTGTGATAGTGTATCTACATGACATTTTGATTTTCAGTTAGAATAGAGAAGAACATTTAAGACACCTTAATATTGTGTTGAGGACTTTACAGAAGTAGAAGCTATTAATAAATTTGAAGAAATGTAGTTTCATGAAGAAAGAGTTATTTTACTTGGGATTTATAGTTTCAAAAAAAGGACTAAAAATGGATTTTGACAAGGTAAGCGATTCTAAATTGGCCAGTTCCAAATAATGCTTCTAAGGTAAGGAGTTTCCATGGGCTTGCTAGTTTTTATAGGAAGTTCATTAATAATTTTAGTCATATTTTTGCACCTTTGATAGATACTTTAAGAGGAAGTAAACAACCTTTCAAATGGACAGAAGCAGCTAATAGGAATTTTAATTTGCTGAAGAAAAAGATAACTGAGAAGCCTATTTTGGCTTTGCCCAATTTTGACAAAGTGTTTCAAGTTGAAACATATGCTAGTGGAATAGAAGTGGGAGCAGTCTTAAGTCAAGAGCAAAGGCCAATGGCATATTTTAGTGAAAAATTGAATGAAGCAAAACAAAAATACTCTTCATATGAAAAGGAATTATATGCTTTTGTGTAGGCTATTAAGAAGTGGAGACATTATTTGATGCCCAAGGAGTTTGTATTGTATTCTGAAAATATTTCTTTGTCATTCATAAACGGTCATCCTAAATTAAACTAGAGACATGTTAAATGGTTATAATTTTTGTAGAAATTTACCTTTGTTATCAAACATACAAGTGGTAAGTCTAAAAACGTTGTTGATGCTTTGAGCAGAGTAAATCTAGTATTGCAAGAAGTTAAGGCCAATACTTTGGGATTTGAAAACTTGATTGATATGTATAAAGAAGATTTAGATTTCAAGGATATATATGGATCATGTGAAAATATATTTACCCATAATAGAAGCCAGTGGTTAGATTATATGTTGCAAAAGGGTTTACTATTCAAAGACAGTAAATTGTGTATTCCAAGGTGTTTGATGAGAGAGAATTTAATTCAAGAAAAGCATAGTGGAGGTATATTAGGACATTTTGGACAAGTCAAGACTTTTTCTCTAGTGAGTAATTTTTATTTTTGGCCAAATATTCACCATTATGTGAAGAAATTTTTTGAAAGATGCTGAATATGTCAACATGAAAAATGGAGAAGTCAGAACAATGGATTATATCAACCCTTGTCTATTCCAGCTATGCTTTGGGATTCCATAAGCATGGATTTTGTTTTAGGTTTACCTAGAACTCAGAGAGGTCATGATTCAATTTATGTTGTGGTAGATATATTTTCCAAAATGGATCATTTTATTGCATGTAAGAATACTAATGATGAAACCAATATTGATAATCTATTCTTTTCGGAAATTGTAAAGTTGCATGGGTTTCCTTTGAGTATTGTGTCTGACAGAGATACAAAGTTTGTTGGTCATTTTTGGAGAACTCTATGGAACATATTGGGGTCTAATATTAGTTTTAGTTCTACTTATTAGCCTCAGACTGATGTCCAAGCTGAAGCAGTAAATAGGAGCTTGGGAAACATATTGATAAGTCTCATGTATGAACATCCAAAGAAGTGGGACTTAGCTCTAGCTCTGTCTAAGTTCGCATAAAATTATTCACCCAATAGAAGTACATGTATGAGTCCTTTTCAAATTTTCTACAAGATGCATCTAAGAGGTGTATATGAACTTAGAGATTTGGGGAAACATGAAAGAAAAAGTGTAGAGGGTGAATACTTTGCAATTAGTATGCATGATCTACAGGAGAATATTAAGAAGAGATTACAAGAAAGTGTAGAAAAATATAAACATAGGGAAGACTTGAAAAGAAGAGAAGTAAACTTTCAAGTTGGACATTTAGTGATGGCCTATCTTAGAAAGGAAATGTTCCCAAAATGAACTTATAATAAATTGAATATTAAAAAGATTGGACCTTGTAAAATTTTAAGGAAGTTTTCTGAAAATGCTTATGAGTTTGAGCTTCATTTTGACCTTAAGATTTCACCAATTTTTAGTATTTCAGATTTGTATCCTTTTAAATATGTTTTAAAGATGCAGGTATCCATAAATATGGTATAAATTTAGATGAAATGATTCAGATATAGATTGGAAAGGAAAAATTCCATAGAAAGGACAACCTCGTATTGAATCCATCCCTGACAAAAGAATTGTAGGAATACCATGAATAAATCATTCTTTCAATACTTGGTCAAATGGAAGAATCAACGTACTGAAGATGCATCTTGGATGATAGATGAATAAATTTCAAAATACAATGTACAACCTGAATACTTATTGAATAATTCTTTTCTTCCCCAAGTGTATGATGCAGGAGCATCCATGTCATATTTCATTGATTGGTGAGTCAACATGCCATGTAATCGCTTCTAGATGGATTTGGTTTGATGTAAGAGGTGTGGAAGTTGAACCCAAGAGATAGAAGAATTACACTCACAAAATTGCTAATCAAACATGCAAAATTCACACCAAAGGAGACTGAAATTGGAGCATAACACTAATCTGTATTGAGTAAGTGTAAAATAGACAACCTTAGGAAGTAGTAGGATTCTGTAATATATAATTACATGAAAGAATCAAATGCATAAATATGCCATTCGAAATAGTAAAAAATCAGGCTTACCAAGTCTAGTCAAATCCCCCATAGGTGCATAAAGTAGTTTCCAAATCTAGGTAGATGCTAACGAATTAGCTAAGTCAAGTGGGAAAGATAAAGAGGGATTGAAAGAAAACTCATACATTCTTTTATTTGGAGAAAAGGAGGTAGGATGATGCGGGAAAAAAACAAGGCAACTACACGTAGCCTAGCTTTTCCTTTTTCCTTAATTCGGAAATAAAACAAGGCAGCTTTTCAGAAAAAGCAAATATGCGCTTTAGAGAATCTGGAATAAAGCTGACATGCTAAATTGGGTTTCCAGGATGTTTCCCAAGTGCTCCATGACTCAGTTTTAGCATGTGTTGACTTCTAGGACATGTAGAAGGCAACTAGCATAAAATGGAATCTAGGAAACTAGGAAATAAGACAAAAATAATTAAATTAATGTCTAATGTAGGTAACTATGGGTTGATTATTCCAACACCCCCCCTTAAGCCTGAATTTATGAGTAAATATCAGAAAAATATAGGGCCTAGTAGCAACACTTAGTCACCCTTTACATATTGCTTGTCCATACAACCAAGGAAAGAGGCAAAAACCCAATGGGAAAATCCTCCCTTAAACATGGACAGGAAAAACAAAATTTTGGAAATCTTGTCATCAATCATGCTTCATAGCATGATCAGCAATCACCCGCAGTGATTTGAGATTGCTGAATGTTTTCTCACAAAAAAAATTGGTGAAGATGTCTTCTACTTGTTCTAAAGATGCACAGAACAATAGATCAATGGTACCATCATGCACAAGCTGTCTGATGTAGTGCATATGGATCTCAACATTCTTGGTTCGATGTCTCTGAACTAGATCATTGCAAATTTGAATGGTGCTCTGATTATCACAGTAGATAATAGTTGAAAAGTCTGATTCGAAGCCACATTCTCCAAGTATCCCCTACAACCACAAACATTGAGTTGCTGCATTTACAACTCCTCTATACTCTGCTTTTGTAGATGAGAATGCTATGGCACTCTGCTTCTTGCTTGACCAGTTGATTAATCCTTTTGCAAGAATTAACACATATCTTGATGTAGACTTTTGATCTGTGTTGTCACCTGCCCAATCACTGTCTGTAAACCCAATCAAATCAAGATCAGATTTTGCTTTGTAGAAGATCCCATGAGTTCTTGTTCCTTGAACAAAGTTTAGGATCCTTTTGGTTGCTCTCTAGTGGATCTCATGAGGCTGATCCATGTATCTCGAAGCCACAGTAAATGCATAAGATAGATCAGGTAGAGTGTGTGTAAGATAAAGAAAACACCCAATCAACCGCCTATATAGTGTATTATTTACCATAGGAGAAGAACCTGCTTCTTCAAGCTTAACACCTGAAAGGAAGGGAGTATTCCTTGGCTTGAAATATTTCATATTAAAAAATTTCAACAAATCCAAAGCATACTTGAACGGATGTAATTATATTTCATGTTGGGATTGAACAATTTTGAGACCCAAGAATTGGCTCAACAATCCCAAATCTGTCATAGAAAATGCATGGTTCATTGCATCCTTCAAGGAGGCGATCTCTTTATTTGAACTTAATCTAATCAGTAGGTCATCCACATACAAGACAATAATCATCAAATAACCATGAATAAGCTTCAAATAGACATTATTATCAAACTTGCATCGAACAACACTCAGTGATAGCAAAAAGTCATCAATCTTGACATACCAAGCCTCGCGGGCTTGCTTGAGCCCATACAATGATTTATTTAACATGTGCACTAAATATGGATTAGAAAAAAAACCTTTAGGTTTCTGCATGTAAATATCTTCAGTGAGATCTCCATTTAGGAAAGCACACTTCACATCCATGTGATGCACTTCCCACTGCTTCGAAGTTGCAATGGCTAGAGCTAGCCTTATGGGGTCCATATTTTCCACTAGTGGAACGGTTTCATTGTAGTCAATACCATGTACTTGTGAGTATCCCTTGGCTACCAATATTGCCTTATATTTCAAAGGTGAACCATCAGCAGCAAACTTAGTCTTGAAAACCCACTTACATTGAACTAGCTTCCTCCCTAGGAGAAGATCAATCAGTTCCCAAGTGTTGTTCTTCTAGAGCGAGCTGAATTCTTCTCTCATGGTTGTTTTCCATATTGGATCATGTGTCACATATTCATATGTCTATGGATCTGATTCAACCATCAGATAGCACTTCTCAGCAAATAGAGGATCTTTCACACAAAGGGCACTCTCAAATTGAGATCCACTCCTCCTAGTGTCACTAGGATTTCCAACTAGTTCCCCAGCTGCATGAATGGTATTTTCTGCCCATTTTGGTCTTGTATGATTGTTAGGATCTACAATCAAATCATCATTATCAGACATATTAGAATCAGCAAACTCATTAATCTCTTCACTTACAATCAATGGTTTTGGTGGTGAAGAAGACTCTCCAACTTCAACTACTACTAAAGGCTCTTCTTGGAATTGAACACTTATTTCAATGAAATATTTGTTAGTGCTCAAGTTTATCATCTTGTACCCTTTGAATCTTTAGAATAACCAACAAATAGACACTCTTGGATTTGGGGCTTCAAAGCCCTCCTCTTTTCAGTTGGAATTCTAACCCAAGCCTTTGAGCTGGCTTGTGCCCACTCCAAGCTTAGAAAGTAGTCATACCATCAAGATTCTTGTGAGGCTCCCTATTCTGGATGTAGGATGCACAGTTTATAGCTTAAGCCCAAAAATTTGGTGGAAAAGTATTAGCCTCCATCATGCAGGTTAACATCTCATTTAGTGATCTGTTCTTTCTCTGAGCAACACCATTTTGTTGTGGTGTATAAGGGATCGAATGTTGCATCTGAATACCTACATATTTACAATACTAAATGAACTCACACTTGACATACTCACCACCATTTTAATATCTGAGGATCTTGATTTTCCTCCCGAATTGGTTTTCAACCAAGGCTCTAAAGACTTTGAAGAGGTCAAAAAATTCATACTTATTCTTTAGGAAGTGAACCCAACAATACCTGGAAAATTCATCTATGAAGGCAGTGCATATTTGGCTTGACTCATGGACATATGAGGTAATGGACCAGCAATTTCACTGTGCATCAGCTCAAGAGGTGTAGAGGTTCTCTCATGACTAGCTTTCTCATACTTGTGCTCTCGGTGTTTTCCTAGGATACAAGCTTGACAGAGTCCCTTAGAAAACCTGATCTTTCGTAACCCTATGACCATATCTTTTTCACTCAAATCAGAAAGATACTTGTAGTTAAGATGGCCAAATCTTTCATGCCAAAGATTGCTTGATTCATTAGCATGAATCAGAAGAACATAGGGGTTTGAGTAGGGTAGAAAATGGGAAAACTTGTATACCTTCGAAGTGTGATCAACAACACCTTTTCCTATGACTTTACCATTCAAAATATTAATGATTTCAACATCATCAGGGGAGAATATGACCTTCTTTGGAGACCCAATATGAGTCATCTGATAGACTGAAAAGAGATTAGAGGCAATACCTGGAACATACAACACATTATTGAACTTACCATGGCTAAGATCAATCCTTCCCTTACCCAAACTGTCAGTGAGAGAGTCATCTCCCAAAAATATTGGTGGACCTTTCAACATGTCAAGAGAGGATAATGTCTCTTTTGTCGAAACCATATGTCTAGAATATCCAGAGTCTATGATGAAGATAGGTGAGGTTGATGTGCCAGCAACCAAGGCATGTACTCTCTCTCTCTGTCCTCTGAATTTGATCCTCCTTCCCTCTTCTTTGAGCAATCAAGAAAGGAGATGTTATTCTTCTCCAGGAATTGGGTCAACATGTCAATTTTCTTCTTGATACAAGAGCTCTCAGGATGATATCCATGACTGCAGTATGCACACTTGCTCATTTCTCCTTTATTCTTATTCTTCTAGGAGTTCTTCTTGGAAACTTGGGGATCCTATTGAGACTTTTTTTTGTCTCCCTTTTTCTCAGGTGATGTCAATTCATCAAGATGGAAGAGGAGGTCTCTTGAAATGCTCAACACAAAAGACGATAGGCCTCATCCATCCTATTGTCCCATTTAATTTTCTCTGCAGTAGCATTGGGCTCTGCTTTAGTTTCCATAGTCACCCTATAGAGACCTTTTGCTCTAAAAAATATCTCCATCTCAACTTTCCACTCAAATAAATTGAATTGAGTCAAGATGATCTTTCGAGATTGGTCCATAGCTCAGAAACTGTGCCCTCTAGTCAGTAGAATGCGCTCCCAATCAAGATGTCGAACCTGCAATAAAAATTTGGAAGGAGAGAAATAAATATAAAAAGGATCTTATACCATGTGTAAATTGAACCCAAGAGATAGAAAAATTACACTCACAAAATTATTAATCAAACATGAAAAATTCACACCAAAGGAGACTGAAATTGAAGCATAACACTAATATGTATTGAGTAAGTGTACAATATCCAACATTATGAATTAATAGGGTGTTTTTGATATATAATTACATGAGAGAATTTAATGCATAAATATGCCATTCTAAATAGTCAAAAAGCAGGCTTACCAAAACTAGTCAAATCCCCCATAGCTGCATAAAGCAGTTTCCAAATCTACGTAGATGCTCACAAATTGGATAATTCAAGTGGGAAATATAAATAGGGATGGAAATACAACTCATACATGCTTTTATTTGGAGAAAACTAGGGAGGATGATGTGGGAAAAAAACAAGGCAACTACGCCTAGTCTGCTTTTCCTTTTGCCTTAATTCAGAAATAAAACAAGGAAGCTTTTCAGAAAAAGTAGATATGTGATTTAAAGAATATAGAATAAAACATACATGCTAAATTGGGTTCCCAGGATGTTTCCCAAGAGTTGCATGACTCAGTTTCAGCATGTGTTGACTTCTAGGACATGTAGAAGGAAACTAGCATATAATGGAATCTAGGAAACTAGGCAATACGACAAAAATAATTAAATTAATGTCTAATGTAGGTAACTATGGGTTGATTATTCTATCAAGAGGATAGGATTAGTTTTAATTTGTAATAAGTGGCAATTTTCCATTATTTTTCTTGATCCATGCGTGGAATTCTTCAAGGATATATCTTTGTTGAGAGGTTTACTCTTATAAGGTATCCATATCCAACCCATTTGGATCTGATATGTTTGATGAGTGTTATAAGAAGAATTAAATGTAAAAGATATAGAAGGAGTGAATGATAGGTGTGTGTATAGAAGAGTGAGCGAGGAGTGAGGAGGTAGAGTCTCTCTATGTAGTTTAATTTCCGATAAATTGAATAAAGAACAAAGAATTAGACTCTGCATATGCTTTGATTGACTTCATATCTTCACATGACTCTGTGGACATATGAATTCATTTTGTGTTCACTCTATATAACTTTGTGTATAAGTTCTGTGGATTCATGTTGCCATAACCTCAGAATTGCATAGGGAATTGATCCTTTTAGTGATCAATTCAACAAAATCACAGAGAGTTAAAGAACATGTAACTTCGATAGATCCACGACCAAGGTTTAATTTCAAAACAAAAAGATGTGCTCGAGATAAACCTAAACCAATTACCCATACGATTGAATGACATACGATGGAGATTGATCTTGGAGAATATCGACGGCGGTAAAGACATTTCGCTAACATAATAACGAGGAAGTTAAAGTAGGGGTCAAGTTGTGAAATCTATAAGTGATCTCTAGAATTCTGATTTAGATCAATGGTAGAGATCAAAAAATAAAATAGATTGATGGTCAAAGTGATTTCGCTAGGAGAAGTTGCGGGATTTGAAAAAAATTTCATGTGCAAAATTTGTATGGAATGTGGCTCGTAGTTTTTGGAATCCACCATTGATTTGGTGGGGACACCGATTAGATGATTGACATGCCATTTTGCAGCATGAACAAGCAAGTTCATTGACATTCTATATGGCTGCAAAATTTTGTTTATGAAACAAAATTTATAGTGGATTTGAAATCCATGGGTGACGTGGATGACATATCAACCATTTGTTGAGCTAATTGGATCAGTTTTGGATTACTGATTGGACCTATACCTTCTACCTGGAATCATAATAGCTAATGTCCCTTTTTTTCTTCCTAACCCGCCATAATCAAAGTTTCTCCAGTATGATTTTTCTCTAGCCTCTACCTCCGGATACCTTTTTTCTTGAACATGTTTTTCTGATTACTCAACACATACATCTTGGTGGCTATTTGCACACTTTCCATGGTAGTCTAACTTGCTAAAGAAAATTACCTTTTGTCTCTTGTATAGCTAATGTAGAAGCCTCATTTAGGAAAAAGGGAGCCTCATTCATGATGGTTCCCTTCATGTATTTAATCACTACAAGGAAAAGAGTCTGTAGCAGAGGTCATAGTGGACGGTTTTAGTGTTACAATATGTGCAAAAAAAGTAAAAAAAAATTCACTACAACCTCCTCCAATGGTAGCATATGTTTTAACGGAGTTCATAATGAATATATTTTATAACTAAAAAAAGCGTGGTGCCCAGATGTCTTAGGAGATGTTTTTTTATCTACATGTTTAGTTCAATATAATTCACCAGTGCATTACATAACACAACGTACCAGTTCTATAAAATGTAAAGTATGTGCAATGATGCATTCAAAAAGAATGATCATAAGAAATAGTAGAATTTGAACATCATACTCTTTCTTGTGTATATATTATATGCACTCGTGATTTCTTACATAACAAATGCATCGATGTGATATGTCACATTGCATGTACTATGCAAAAAAAAAATTTTAACTTTGAAAACAAAGTTGATTGATATGAGTGCATTGGTGCGTTCAATCGTGTAATGTACTCGTGCTTATAGTCTATCAAAATAACCCAGTGCATTTAAAAAACTGGAATGCATCAAGGCACTTAAACACATATAAAGGCATCGGCTCAAGTAATATTTCTTCATTATTAGTGCATATAAACCATTGATATGCACTGGTGTGAAAAAAAATGAAAACACACCAGTTAACAGGTAGAAATATTTAATTTAAAATTTAATTATTTGTTTAAATTACATAAATGCATAGGCACAAAGGGTTCGCGTAGATGCATTGGTGCTGAGAGTTTGAGTAGACACACAAGTGTTTCATCGATTACCAAAATCACCGCATATGATTCTTCAAACATTTATTTCTAACATTGCAACCAAATATATATATATATATATATATATATTATTCCAATATACATATGCAATTGAAAGAATTTTTGTTATTGTACTATTCCTTTCAATTTTAATGATTGCATTTGTGAATTTTATTAGTGTTTGTGGAGATGCACCTAAGCGAAATTAATTATCAAAAGAACTTCATATGATTCTTTGAATAGTGGATACTGACATTGTAGTGAAATATATATATTACATTTTTATTTTTGTATTCCATTATTTATTTGAAATTGAATTATTTTTTATTATTTGAAATTGAAATTGAATAATGCAATTGAATAATTTTTTTTATTTTATTATACATTAATAAGAGTTCCTTTGTTATATAAAATAGGATAGATATAACAATAATCAAAATGTCAACATGCATGCAATTGTTATACTTATTTGTAACCTTTTTTTTTCAATTCAGATAGTATGTCCAATACATTATTATACAAAATGTTTGATTTTCACAGACAATTATTTCAAATATACAAAAATCTAGATCAACTTGCATTGACATCAAAATTAAACATGGATCATCATTCTTCGCTGGAATTGTTATCGATACTCAAGCCACTTGCATCAACTGGGCTATTTGGATGAATTTTTGTTCATTCACACAATATTCTTCTTCTTCAGCTTCCATCTGTAAACATAAAAAAAATTACACTAAGTGTATCTACATTGCCAACAATAATGAAAAATAAAATAGATATTAATAATCCATGAATGTAAATTGAAAAGCTATGTACCTACATTGTAATAATTCATTCATGACTGATACTCATTATTTCAAAACCATATCTCATGCTGTCAATTGACAAGTCTTTTGTTGTATCCACTTTGTACTTTGTTTCCTGTAAGTTTTATGGCCTGTCACAAATCCTAGATTTAATATAAAGTATTTTTGTTGTTTCATTAATTATAAAATGAAGGCAACAAAATAATATAGATACTTGCAAAATCCACATTTTTTTTTTATATGCCAACATATACTAACAACCATTTATTAACTCGGTGTCAATCAATTTTTTCTGATGGTTCCCTTTTGTATGTGAACACATGGTTGAAGACATACAAGGATTGGTAGTGAAAACACACACACACACACACACACATTTTACAACATTAGGAAATCTTAATTTTTTATAAGGAAATCACAAATACACACAAAATTTTCTATAAACCCCTTTTTTCCTTGTCGTCCTGTCTTTTGTGTTGAATGTGTTCCATTTTGTTTTCTTTTTTTGCATTAACAAAACAATTGAAAATAAATAATATAGTAGAATTGAAATTATTGAAGGAATGGCACTTTGTAGAAGTTATACATACATATTCTACATAAACATGTTTAGGAATATTATTTTTCAGTGACTTTTTGTTGTTGTTGTTGTATTTTTTTGTTATTGCAAGTCTAACGGGTCTCATCAACCATTTCTCTTGGAACGCCTCTTGTATTTTACATATGAATTGATTTTTTGAATCATTTGATTGGTTTATGTATTTTAAGTGAGCAGTGCGTTTGTACATTCTCTCCACTATATCCCTCATACTATTAGAAAATTATTTTACCCTTCTATTAACTTCCAACACCACTCTAGATGAGCTAAGGACCAATTGATTATGATTTCCATTTTCCATAAAAAAAAATTTCTTATGATGATAATGAATTCTATTTCTGTCAGTCCTTGCATAACATTTAACATATATTAATTAGATTAATTGAAATATATTACTGAATAATCATAAGTACACTATTACTCAAATTTGAAGAAATAATCCATAATGACTTCTTTTTTATTCACTTGATTTGTCCCTATTCAACCTTTCCATCAACATTTTATGCTATTATATACTTAAATTGGTGAGAATATTATCGAGCTTCCACATTTTTTTTATCTGCATGTCATACTAATGAATACATATTACTGAAATTTACAAATAATTCAAATAAATTAATTTGTATACATAAATTAATTAGAGCCACTGGCCTTATTTGTATTCTTGGATTTGATTCGATCATGTAGACTTGTGTTTTTGTTCATTGAACACATACCATGCATTTTTATCAATAAACATCCTAGACCATTAAATATAGAAGCTATCGATATATTAACCAAATAAATTGTAGAGATTCCAAATAGAAAACAAGTCCAATATTGGTGTGTTTTATCAAACCAAATGCACAGGTGCATAGATACACACAGATGCATTGATGCATTATAGAAATGCATATCAACCAATGCGTTATACACACATAGGTGCACCATGAATAGCTAAAAGGTATTTATATTTTATGGAAATAAAAAATGATGCATTATTTCCATTGTCGATGCTATATGTGTATAATGGCACCGATAATAGACAACTGAGAAACTAAAAAACAAGAAAACATTTGTGTTGCATGTCATGAGCGATTCACTAGATGGAAACATACACCGGTGTGTTTTGTAAAAACAAACACACAAATTTCAACGCATTTGTTTTTTTTAGAAATAAATAAATAAAAAATAAAAAATTAGAGGATCAACATGGTTACTGTTTGGATCCAAAAAATGGCCCCATATTGCCTTACAATTTCTATATATATTCACAAATTCAGTAAATCTAAAATTCCTAAAGGTGAAATTGCAATTATGTAAAACAATAGATCGATTTAAACCCAAATGTAAAATTGTGTAGCCACAACAAACAAAAATTAGTAGTGAGAAAATAAGGGTTGCAACATTGAAGGTACGTATAATTTTTTTCTTTCTAAATCTAGTTAAATTCTTAATAAGATAATAAGATCAAGAATAATACTTACATGTGATTTTTACTATGCAAGGTTTTATTGCGTTCACAATACTTGGAAAATACTGATCCTAGGAATAATCCAGTTGCTCAAAACACCTTCCATGTAAGTATTTGTTCAAAATTCTCCCCTATAATTTTCGGCAAAAGAATGAATTAATGTTTAGGTTTTTGAATTTTAAACACACTTTAAAATTACTTTTTCGAGCTTAAGATTTCTGCAATTTTTTCATTTTATGGAAAAATAGTTTGTCCAATTTTTTCTTTTAATTTTGAATTTTTGGCAATTCAGTGTACCCGTGTCTATGACGCACCCACGTGGTATTTACTAAAATGCACCATACACCTGAAAGTTTATAAAAACTCAACAGTCAATGCACATGACTTATGACTCACCGGTGCAATTGTGTTTAGAAAATGCACCAAAATGAAAACTGGTGTAAAAAATGCTTGTATAAATATCCACTACCAAATGTAGCAGACATTTTCTACTACAGGGGATTTTGCAGAGGTTATTTCATGGTGTGTTTATTCCTATTAAGCACCGACATCCCACTACTTACAGAAAAAGATCATTCATTAATGCGTGTATACACATAATGCACTGGTGTGCCATGTGTTTATAAAACACATCATAATGAATAGTTGTGTATAATGCATGTATAAATATCTTCTACCATAGTAAATATTTTCTCCTGAAGGGGATTTTGTAGAGATTCGTTCATGGTGTGTTTATGATTGTTAAGCATAAGTACATTTGCTTTGTTTGAGTGCACTAGTGTGTATATATTTGAATAGATGAACTGGTTAAATTTTTAAATGTTGTGATTTTGTGAATTGACTTGAACTATATATTCATATCATATTTTCTTTTATTATTCAACCACACCAATTACAATATTTCATGGTATATATATGTTGGTTAAGCTCACCTTTTTTTTACAAAATGGTTTCCAAACTACATTGGAAGTTAGATTGCAATATAGTTTTTGAAAAATATTTAGGACTTTAGAGACGTATATTGATTGGTGATTTGGCTCAAATGAAGGGATAAAAATTGTATCAAATGGCCAATTATTCATATTTTATCTCATTCCATCATCTTCAAATTTTGTCGAGGTCTCCCTTTCCATGTCTAGTAAGTTCAAGTTCTATTGAGATTTTGACTATTTATTTGAATTTATGTTACTTATACATGTGATCTCAATATCAATTTATTCTTTATTGTAGAATCGTGATTTAGGTTTGAGTTCAAATGCAAAAGACATTCCATCAGTTTCAAAATGTCATAATCTCTTAGCATGATAAAGATACCACAATAAATTCATTGATGAAAATGGTCATATGCTTTACCATTCAAATTGTAACATGCCATCTTCAAGCCGCAATCTCAGTTCATAAATGATAATTCATCGAGAGCTAGTTTTATTTTATGACACCCAAGTAGTTTTAGGTTGGTCAAAATGTTAAGGGTTGAAGGAGAAACCTCGGCATGTCACAGTCACCAATTACACCAATTATATATTACCAAATGTTGATGGTCTAATACCCTGTACTACAGTTTAAAAATGAATACATGATATAGAAAAGACACATAGGAACACCTCCCTATGCTCTTTCTAGAAAATATTGGAAGCTAATAGAACTAAGTCTTATCCTAAATTGACAAATTCCTTTTCTTATGTTCATTCAACTGAAATTTCTATTGATCCAAAGTATTATTTGAATGTCATCCAAACCATCTCTACTAGAAGATCCAAAACATTACATGAGTTGAAATAAAAATTGTCCAAGTACACATGGTTGTCCTTCCAGTTGTTGAAGGGTAGAAATGATTTCTCAATTCATGTGAATTTTCAAATTAAATATCATACTTCTTACAACCACACTTTTTATGTTGCTTAGTCGTCTTCTCTACCTATTCCTAATGTTGGGACCAAATTATCCTTTTGTGGAAATGTTTTTATGATTGCAATTTTTAGTATTGATTCTGCAAATCTTGGGTTGTTTAACCTTTCACAAATACTTGTTCCTCCCAAAAAATTGATATCACTTATGCCATTTTGCATTCCTACCTATTGTCTTCTTGATTACTTGAATATTGTTAAATACAAGCACATAATTTCCATGTATAATATGTACATGAATGGTTATGTTTTTGAGAACTTAATAAGAAGAACTTGTTTTATATAAATGGTTATCCACAAACTCATGGAAATATTCCATGGTTCATATATAGTACTAGGTACTCTTTATTTTCTGAAAATTGTTCATTTGAGAAACACTTCAATGACAAGCAGTTATTTATGAAAAGAAAAGTGTCAAGATTTGTTGTTGTGCATGCAATACTTAGTTTGTCTCCTGGTTATGAGTTGTTAATAAAGTACAACTTTTGTATACCATCAACTATTCGTCAGAGACATCTCGCATTGGGATTACCCTTAGAGGTTATGTTTGGGTGTGTGAAAAAAACATTGAATAATTGTATTTGTCAATGTACAATGGGATCCATGTTAATGCATTGCTCAGTTTGAAATTATGTTTAATAAATTGTTAATTTAATTTATAAATTGAATTTGAAAATGTGTTGCTCAATTTTACATTTTTATATTTAATGTGGAATTGATGTGAATTTATCGCTCAATATGAACAATTTCTTTATAAATTGTTTGCATCTTATCATTTCCTATTGGAAATGATTCTTGTGCTTTTGTATTAATTTTTTGTATAATAATAGATTAAACCTATTGTATTGTGCTTTCTAACATCATTGATGTAGTGTTTGATATTTTTAAATCGGGATTTTGATGATGAGTGAGATTCCTACCGTTTTCCATTGCACACCAGTATACTTGGAGAGGAAGCACACCAATAATGGTTGAATCAAATGCATATTCAATGTCCATTGTGTTCATCCTCAACAATTAGGAATTCCTATAGTGATAATAGTTCTTCACATGTTGGAAATGGAGGCAATGAATTAGACATTGGTATGGATGAGTTATTATTACAAAGGAGTTCCATGGATGTAATGTCATTTCATACATTCTAGGATAATGAGATAGGGGATGCCACTCATATCAATGAGGAAATCTCTGAAATCCTTAACTCATAAAATTCCACTCCTCTCTTTGAATATGGCTTGTCAAAGTCTACATATTTGGGGACAACAATGTTATTGTACAACTTGAAAGAAAAGTATGGCATTTCTGATGCGTGTTTCTCAACAATGTGGAGGTAACTCACCATCAACTACACTATATTTTTAGGAATCTTTTTACACAATGATAATTTAAAATGGTCGATTTTATGAACGTTAAATGACATTGTACATTTTGTATTACCCACTAACTAAAAGTTATTCAAAGATCAAGTAATTTCGATTGATAATGTCTTTCTTGGAAGCTACAAAGAGGAAACTAAAATATTGAAAACTTTGGGTGTTTAGTGCATATGATATCAAGTGTGTCCCAATGATTGTATTCTATATAGAGGTGAAAACACAAATAAAGAGATATTTCCAAAATATGGGCATGGAAGGTACACATAATTGAATATGTTAGTGGAATTTTCTATAGATGAAGCTTTGTATCACTCTCCTATTTCTATGGGGTGGGTGAATCCCAATTGACACAGTACAAGCCAATTACCACAATTAACCTAAGATCTTAAGATTTATTTCATGGAGTTTGAGAAGGGAGGAAGAGAGGAGAATACCTCTGGTAGCCTTGAAGTTTGATTTCTTGATAGCTGATATTGTAGCCCTTTGAATCTCCTTCACACTTGCAAATATAACCAAAAAAATACTTCCTACTATCCTACCAAGCAATCTTTAATAAATTTGAGCTATATCTAGTTTCTGACCCATTCAAATTCAAAATAAAACTTGGAGGGAAAAAATTGATCAAGAATTGGGAGGAAACTGAATTGATTCATAATATATGCAAATGGAGAAACACATACAATCCTTGAAGGTGACTTCCTTCTCCTTTTCTTAGACCTACTCCTCTACCATCCATGCCTTTTATGCCCAAAAACTTTTGTAGTAAAAAAGTCATTTCTATCCTTCAATTCCTCCATCATGCCTTTACTCTTACCTTTTGTCTCCTTAATTCACCTCATATTCATTTCTTATATCGAATTAGTATGTGCACTAGTTACTAAACATGAATGTGGGACAAAACATGTTCCATAAGTTTTTATTATTTTAATAAGAAAACCCACTTTTCATAAATTTTCCAGGCATTTAACTTGAATTTTAGGATTTTCAAGAAAATTAATACACATGTTAGGTATTCTTTCCACTATATGATTTATAGAAATTGGGTTTTGGCCCTTAAGTGGTCATGGAAATGGCCTCTCTATAGAAACCTTTGTCTTCAATCATCTCCTCCTTTGTGGAAGTAGTGGTTAGATGAGATATTAAATCTCTCAATTGTTTCAAAATTCTGATCTGCATGTTCTAGGAGAAATAAAAATACGTTTTTTGACCATCACTCTCAAGGGTATTAATTTTATTGTTAATAGATTCCCCCTAATGTGTGAGGTCTAAAGCTATACTGAGGGGATGAAATACATTTATCTCATTCTAATACTCTTGATATTGATACTCTTTAGTTATGAGAGAAGGATGGTAAAGGAGTAGGATCTTGAGCACAGGATTTTGAAAAGCACCTGCAAGTCAAGTAAGGAAATAACCCAAATATATGATATCTTCCCGAGTCGGGTATACCCTTTCTCAATAGTAAACAAGCATGGACATGAACAATATATAGTGGATCCATTTCAAAAGAAAATATTACAAAAATCTATACATTCACTTTTGGTGAGTGCCATGGGGGATTCACTTTGTGGGGCAATATCTTCTCATGTTCATTCAGAAAGGGGGTTTTTTAATTATAAAAAATAAGTTCAATATATTGTTAGTATTGGGGAGTGGGGAATATGGTATCGGGGGTTTGTAGGTGTTGCGGAAGGGGGGGTGTATAAAAATGAGTTTCTATTAAAAATAAGTAATATATCATAAAAAAATAAGGTTTTTTAAATTGGAATAATGTATTGGGAGTGGGGATCAACAAAAGGAGTTTTGTAAGTAATTATCAATATCTAGTGAAATTAGGGGTATTCTTTAATATGCCATGAACAAAGGAGATGTGACATGGTTTCACTAAGTGAATACCCCGTGGTGAGTGAAAAATATCCAGGTCTTCATGGTACTTTGACATAGTATTTTAATCTTGCGCAATTTGGGGAGTGGATCGATGAGTGATAAAATTGTGTTTCCCAAGGTCTCCAATAGAAACTAACGATAGTATGAGTATATATCATGCGAATATATGAGATGGTGTCGAGCATAATAAGACACCATTTGATTATTGATCATTGATGGAAATTGTTAACATATGAGGAGACCCACCGATAATGATGTTGGGCTCCAAGGTACTTGAGTACAAACTAACAAGTGCGAATAGATGATTTGATGTTGAACACTTTTAGAATTAAAAAACGAGGGGTCATTGATGTATACCCACCATCACTTGTGAGGAAACCATCCAATAATGAATGCAAGATCCAAGGCACTCTTTGGGTTCCTATATCCACTTCCTACATGATGATTTGGTGTCCATACGAATAGATATGTCAGAAGGAGGGCATTAATGCATCCCACATCAATTGACATGAAATTGAGATAAATAAGATTATATAAGTTGGTAGAGCTATATGATCCAACACTGTATACTAACACAAGGAAGGCCAACAATATTTAAATTCCCTTGAACACATAACATGACATACACTGGACACTTTGCAACAAAAGACTCAAGTAACTAACCATCATGAAATCCGTCAATTCCAAATGCATTAACGAAAGTATCCATAGATGATGAGAATGATAACCCATCGGTGGAGATATGTTCAAATTGCTTGTATTATTTCTTTTTGCAAATGTAATTGGTGTACCGATAGTGAATACAAAATATGCGTCGTGTTCAAAGGATACCAGGACTAATCGTTTCCATTTTCTCCATGATGAAATATGAATAAATTGAGTAATCGGCCTTTTCGTATTTTTTGTTTTTTTTTTTGTTTTTTACTTTTTTCATTTATTAGCTTGAAAAAGAATAAATAATGATATGGTACATGGGAGGGAATGAGTGTTGCATGGGCGTACTCTATTTTTAAATACAATGGGTAAGGCCAAATAAAATATACACATTCAAACAAAGAATGAGCTAGTTGTGGACACTCTTATGGATATTCCCTCCATGGGTTGGTTATCTGAAGCAAGATAATGTGTCGATGGAAAAATAGAACCAAGTAAGTGCAGTTATCCATTATAGTGTAATGGCTAAGTAGAAAAGGGGAAATGTGGTTTACTTCACTCCAGTTAATGTTAGAACAAAAAAATCACAAATCACCATGAATCATGGTCTATATTCAACTTCCTAAATCAAATAGTTCTCACATTTATAGGTAACTCGAACAGAAGCAATGATTTCTAGGCGTCTGGAGAAAAAATTGTCTGCAAAGGTAGATACACAACATAAGAAATAATAACTGAATCAATATGCACAAATGTTCATTTGGATATTTTAACACATGCTTATGTAAATTGAGACAAAATAGGGAGATCATTAGGAAATGGTAAAAATTGTATGGAAGAGAAGTATGTGGTATAAAAATCCAGGTCATGATGGGACTAATTAGGCTCCCGTGCCTATGATATTAACTCAGCATGGGCACCAAAATGGAAATGGTGTGATGACTAGGGTGTCCTATGTTCATTAGGATATTTTGTTGGAATGGTGGAAACACAGATATGATGGGATGACCCATCAATTTCCAATAGGTTCAAGACCCTATGGCAAGTGTGAGTTTCAAAAGTTTCAAATTCATATTCACAAAGGGATAACCTAAAACTATATCTAAGTTTCCAAATATACCTGATAAGATCGAGGAACATGCAAAATATGCTCCTATGCTTGGCTACATTTAAACTAAGAATGCTCTTGGTGACCCCACAAAAGATGTCATTTGGTGGGCACAAAAAACGTGTATGAGTTCAAGGATAGTTTCATATGATGATGAATTTTCATACATGAAATCAAGTGAGTTGGTAGAGATCACAGACAAAATGGTCCAAGTAACTAGATCATATTCCTCCATCAAGGGAAAGGTTTCATTAATATAACGAGTTGTTGTTTCCCACTATCTTGAGCCTGATTAAGTGAATATCCCATACCAGGGTTAGCATTCTACTCACTCTTCTATTTATTCTTCTTTTCTCTAAGTTCCATGAATTGAAATATGATATTTTTAGTAGTTTGGGAAGGATTAACACTATGCTTACCCTTGTAATTCTTCTAATTTCCACTAAGGTCCATGGATTGAACTATGCGGATTTCAGAAGTTGAGGAAGGTTTATCATGTTGTTGAATATCCTAGCCATCTATAGGTTGCGAAGTATGAACAAATATTTATCCTATTTGTAGGGTAATATTCTCAAGTTGGTTGATGGAACTCATTATACCATTGGTATGAGCTCCTTGGGTTGGACTAAATGGATTAAACAAAAGTATTGCAAGACAATTCCAAAAAGATTGGTTACTTTCTAGAACCTTACCACTCCACTGCAGAATGGGATTCATGGGTGTATTTCCCCCTTATGGGTAAGAATCCAAGAATATTGGTTATTTCCTGGAATATGACTACACCATTGATGAATGGGTTAATTCCCCCCTTCCATGGTTAGAATCCAATGAGGTCATTTATTTCCTAGAATTCGACCACACCATTGAGGTGGTCCTTATATTTGATTAGAATTCCAAGGTGGGTTTCCTCGCTAAAAAGGAAAACTCGAAAGAGATTGACTATTCTCAAAAGATGGTCCATTCCATTGGGATATCGTATTGAAAGGTGAATTTCCTCCTTGCGGAGGTGGACCCAAACAAGGTTGATAATTTAGTGAGAATTGACCATTCCATGGATATTTTCCTTGGACTTGAGAAAAATTCTAAGGTGGATTGAACCATGGTGGGGGTAGGCTCTCTGAAGATTTGTTACTTCCTACACCATGACCACTCTCATGTGGAATGGGATTGATAGGTAGAATGCCCCCCTGGCATAGTGGTTATTGGGGGTGTATGGTTTCCCCTAGACATTGTTCTAGGATTAGTAGGAGGATAACACTATGGTACATTTTCACCCATTTATGGAGGATTAGTCCAATTGGAATTCATGCTCCAAGACCCCTTATTTCAACTAGGAATATTACCATTCCATGGTGAAGGGTTTTCCGTAAAAGTGGAACTTGGAGAAAAATTGGTTAAACCAAAGGATTCATATTAACTCCATGTATGTTTTTACCTTGATAAGCCCTACATATGGGAAACCCATGTTTGGTAAGGAACACCCTCCAATAGGGATACATATCGATGAAGTAGATCTAGTTCTAGGATTGGAACCTAAAACAGTACCAACTAGAACTAAAGTGCTGGTTAAACTTATGCATGTTAACTGTTGGGATTGACTTTGAGGTTGAATTGGAGATATTATCTCCTACTGCAACCATTTTCAATTACATTGGTGTGTTCTCATGAGCTTCTAAATAATCCAAAGGGTTAACTGTAATATTTTTCATGTTTAAAATATATGAAAAGAGGTTTAAAGTTATCCAATGCCTCACTTATATAAAGTATTATTGGGTCTAAAATATTCAAAGGTGGAGCAATCAGATCGGATGTATGTTCTTCCAATGCTTCAATTTCAAATGAAGCAATGTTTTCAATTGTCTCAGTAGATGGTTCAATTTTAGATTGATGTTGTTGTTCTCTATTATTATTAATAGAATTTAAAAATTGTTCAGTCGCAAAGGCACATGAGTTTTGCTTTTTGTATTTGTCTCAATTTTGTTAGAATAATCAACCCATAGTATTTACCCACTTAGACATTATTTCATTTATTTTGTCTTATTTGCCTAGTCCATGAGTCCCACCATGTGCAAGTTGTCAATTGCCTATCCATAGAGGTCAAACTTGCCATTATTGACTCATGGAGCACTTTGGAAAGTCCTGGGAATCAAATCTGCTTTATTCCTGGCCTCCTAGGCGCCCTTCTGCTTTTTCTGCTTTGTTGACTGCTTTTCCAGTTTTTAAAGCACATAAGGAAAGCTAGACTAGGTGAGGTGAACCTGTTTTATTCCTCTTTCATCCTCCACTCTTTCCTCCATGCAAAAGCATGTATGAGCTGCCATTTTACCACTCTTTAGCTTTCCCATGCACCCTTGCTAATTTGTGGGGTCCTTGATAGATTTGGGATCAGCTTTTTACACCTATGGGGGATTTGCCTATTTTGGGTAAGCCTGCTTTATGCTAGATTTGGATGCTTCCTTATGCATTCGATTTGCTCATGTATTCTATATATTCAGCAGCCTATGTTATTATAGGTTTGGCTATTGTACACTCAGTTAATATAATTTTTTGTTACAGCTCCATATTCAGTCTCCATTGTTGATAATTTGCATGATCAATTGTTAATTGCTGTGAGTGAAATTAATCTACTGTAGGCCTGAATTTCTACAAATTTTTTAGAAATGCCTTCAAATTATAGTGACTCACCGTGTTGCCTCCTTAACTAGCGAGGCTGGAGAGAATCCACTTTGATGTTAAAGATTTTAGAATTGGTTTTTTAATTGAAATATGTATCAAATGTAATCAAACAATCCTAAATGGAATATAGAATTCAACAAAAATAAAAGTGTCCACACCACTAAAAATTTCCTAAGGAAACAAAAGGTAAAATTATTTCCAAAAAATTGAATCTTTTAGTGAAAAGTAGGACTTAGAGGGCCTTCCAAAACTAGTAGCTCTTGAGGGATATCAAACCTCAAAAATTACTAAATAGTGAATGTATGAGAAACAGTTACATTGTTCTTTAATCACCAAAGGTGCAATTGTTACCGCTTGGCTACTCATCCTCCCAAGGAGATAAAACAACCTTGTGTCTATCTCAGGTATTGCAAGTGTTCCCCACTCACAACATCTTGTGTGATTCCCTAAGAAAAGAATCTATGGTTACCATTTCACAATGGGTGTCTGAGTGGGACAATTATCAATCTAGGATAACACACATAAACTAGATATCGCAATAATCAATGTCACTTCAAGGAATTTTCTAATGTCACTTAATTGAAATAATGTAAAGTTCTCATATCCCACCAAATAAGAAAGAGGGGGGATACAAACCTTACTAATTCGGATTGACCTCATACCTAACACATCTCATGAGAATCGCTTTCCCAACATGAACTCTTTGCTACTAATGTATTTGAATTCTATTTAATCAATGCTAGTTTTAGAGTTATATGGATTTGGACTATTAATTGTCAACTCTAAAATCCATTGACCTATCATGATATTTTTGGTGATATAAAAAATAAAATCTTGATTGAGTTTAGATTAAGCGTTGATTTTAAAGGTAATTCCCTTAGTTTCAAGGAGTGATGGTGATACTGATGTTTTTGTGACTCACAATATTAAAAAAATCCAGTGCATAAATTCTCTTATCCTTTAATTCAATGAATTCCATATATTAAAATCAACCTAATAGGTTTCTTTGATATTATTTCAAACATGCTTGTATTTCCAAATTTTCAAATGTTTAAAAATAAGTGTCCTTAAATAAAGTAGAATGTTCAATGGCTTTAAAAAGGTGATGTAAAAAACTTAATGAGTCTTTGAGGTTTTTGAAGCAATTTGTTTTTCTTTGAATTATTACTAAAATTTGTAAGGTTTGTTCAACAATTAACTCAACATAAAAGTTCTCTCAAAAATTTACATGAGGGATCCCTATTTTTCATTCAGAATATTGTACAGAAGTGTGATCAAAGAGGATACATATATCCCTTTAGAATTATATGAAAAACAACTATTACACTATGAGATCTATGTTTCTCATTGACATGACCACCCGAAATGCAAGTGAAGATGATACATAGAGTTTGGAAATATAAGCTTCAAAAACAAACTCTACATTATTACACTTGATATCCCTATTTCGTGTTCACAAGATCAACTGAAAGTTCTAGTGAAAAGGATACGTAGGGCTCGAAGTTATGCTAAAAACTAATACTAGACTATTACACTTGAGATCCCTATTTCTCATTCACAAGATCACTCGAAATTGCAAGTGATGAGGATACATAGGGATAAAAAAAAAGTATAACAATAATTTTGATCATTACAAACAAAGCCCTCTAATTGTGCTTCAAAAAAATCAAATTAACCTATCCAAAATAAAAAAAAGTAATTGTTCAAGCCAATTTCTTATGTTTCAAAAATAAAAAGATTTGAATTTATCTTAAGTGAAAGGTCCAATTTTTTTAAATTTTTTTTTTGTGAATTTGATTTAATTGATGGTTCTAACTGTGTCTTAACTATGATTTCAATGTGTGTATCTCATCAACAAGTATATATAGTTTCAAAATAAAAGGGCCTAAGGTTCTGTCATGTTCCCATTTTGATGGCACCATGAGGCAGATTGAACCCCATGGATCCTAGTGACAGATTGAATTAAATAATTAATGAGGGGTTAAGATGAGGCAATTAATTAATTTGGAGCATGCATTTAAATTTATCCATAGTTTCTACCCTGTTAGAATAAATAATTATGGATAATTTAATATTATTGGTGCAATTAATATTTTTATTTGTTATGTTTAATAAATGGAGAAATTGGCCCACCAATTCGAATTAGTGGATAAGGTTGGAGGAATTAATCGGAGTAGAAGTCAAGTAAGCACTAGAGTCCAAAAATGTTGCCAAAAATGAGAAAAGAGGAATATTTCAAGAAAATCAGCATAAATCCAGAAAGCAGGATAAAACAAGAAAATGAGGAAAGTTATAAAAAGAGAAAAAATAAGGAAATCCAAAGAAAAAGCAAACAAAGGAAAGTATGTCCAATCATGGGTGACCTATTCTCACAAGTCACCAAGCCAAATAACTTGCTCAACTGATCAAAATTAATTGTATAAAATAAGTATTCCAACTCCCTTTCACATATTTCTCTATTTTGGTTGATGATTTGATTTCTAGATTCTATGTGAGCATTATTTCCTGAGTGATGAACCTCAAAACTCTGGGAGATGAGCCCCAGACCTTCACTTCCCCTCTCCTTAGACCCTTTTATCTTATATTGCAGGTTTGGAGCCCTTAATTTCAGCCATTAAAGTTATCTCAAATTTATTTTACAGCCTCCAACATTTTGAGTTCAAGCTGTAGTGAAGCCCATGCTTCACCTATGCTCTCAGCCCTTCCTGGGTCATGTTTTGGGCCTCCTTCCTATCATTGTGAGATTATTGATGTAATGGTCAGTGATTATTTTTATATCTAATATATGATACTTATAAATATTTTATTTCTCTATTTCAAGTCGAAATACTACTGTCCATTAAATCTACATACTCAGTTTTAGATGTAAAAGATTAACTAGTCACAAGAATGAGGGATTTGAGCCTCCTACGGTAATAATAACTTAGTTTTTCCCATGAGAATGAAATTTAATGGTATTATATGGTGTAATATGATGTAATACACTCTTCCAAATTAAATTATCATCTCTGATACACTGCTGCTCAAAATGTTAAGCTTATTTGCTCACCCCTGCTAGATTACTAGCAATTTTTGACTAGTCTAGTTGTAATTTAAATTTCGGGAGTTATAGTCAATAAATTTTGGTTCTGTAAGTTGTTTCATATAAAATAAAGGTATACATATCCATACATTACCCCTTATCACATATTCACTGAATCTATACGGCATTTTTGGATCATCTAGTGCGCAGGGTTTCACTAGGACAAAACTACCAAAAAACCCCATGTTCCTCTAAAACTCCTCAAAACTTTCCAGAACTGCTGAAAATTGTCCAAAAAAAATTATTATGTTATATTAAGGCTTTAATAACCCTCTTAAATTTTCCTAAATCCACTGGTTGAAAAATACTAAACTACTCTTCCTAGTTTCACGGTTTGGCTACCCAGAAGCGTGGTAGAAGGTTTCTGCATGGCGGATTTTGAACTCTAAATGGAACAAGATATAAATGTGTTAGAGAAGAGGAAATTATATGTCTGAAATATCTTTGGTTTCTTCCTACTACCCTCTCCCTTTTTCTTCAACTTATTCCAGTAAAATACCTTAATTTCCGAGCCAACAATTTACTGAATGTTTGCAAAAGTATTACAGTGGATAATATTCTGAAATTGCAGCAAGTTAATATTCCGACATTCAAAAATTTCAGAAAGTTAATATTAGTATCTGTACATCATATCAGCGATATTACAGTGGTATCAGATCTCTTTCCTTGGATCATCGTGTGGAAAGAAATCTCTCAGTGAATAAATTTGCAGCCATGTCATACTATGAAGATGACTATGATGAGCAATATGAAGAATACTGCCGAATATATGAAGAAGAAGAAATACTCAATGTTGATGGAGGCCTACCAAAATATCAATATGATGAATACTATTGGACATTAGATGGGGAAAAGATCAAATATGATTCTCCAATGGTTAATAAAAACTTGACAGAGATTATTGAAACATGTGAGAACATGTCTCACTACTACAAGGACTATCTAGCTTTGGGTAGAAATATTTGTTCAAACCTTTATTTTGGAGATTATATTTATTTCAAGTATGGATTCTTGACCAATCATGATTATGATCCTTCTTTCAATAGCAGCAAGCTATCCAGAGAGAAACCAAGTTGTTCCACCTCTCTAAGAAAAGAAGAAGAAGAAGGAATCAAAGGTGAAGATTTCCCCAAGTCATTTGCATATTCAATATTTAAGAGTTTGCTTGGTTTTCCTTCAAAAAAAGCTTCTAAATATTGTGACATGAGTACCACTAAAGATGAAAAATTCTCAAGTTCCTTGTATGGGAATAGAAATGAAGTGGAGACAGAGATCTAGGAGGTGAAGTGTAAATCACCACAAGGTGGTTGCATAACAGAAGAAGTTGAAGAGGAATGCACTTCAAGTTTCTTGGCGGGTGATATCCGGATCACTAATAAAGGTTTTGTTTGATGTATGGATGGTGAGACATATTTTTTATTAGATCCAAAATAGGTAAAAAAATCATATTTATAGTAACCTACCGAGCTACATAATGAAGAAGAAAACAAGTCCACGCCGCTGAGGTGTGAACCAAAACATTTGGTGGAGGAGCAGACCACCAAAGTATCTATACAAAAATAGTATAAGGTGAATAACATGAATGCTAAAATTTATTATTTTTTCAGCATCCATGTACACCTGCAACCATATGATCCATGGGAGGATGGAAAGACTTCACTTTCCTCTAATGATTGCAAGATGAAGGACAATTGTGAGGGAGATGAATATGCTCCTAGTTTACCTGTTAGTGAACCCAAAATAAATTCCATGGAGGGTGATACTGCCAATGATGATAACGGATATTTTGTATCATATCCAAAATAAGAAAAAATATCATATCTGAAGTCATTATTTGAACTTCTAACTAAAGTGGAAGACAAGTCCCCACCAGTTGGGTATGAACTAGGAAAACTGAAGGAGAAAAATATGATGCAGAAAGATGAGCACATTTCATGATTTTGGACTCCTTTGCAGCATGATGAAGTTGAGATGACAAGTCATGAGATGATATATAATTCATGTCCATATCACACGTCATTCCAATGTTCAGAGATGCCCTCCACTTCACATCATGGAAGAGATTTTGTAGAAAATTCAAAGGCTGACTTGTATGCCGAGAATGAGTTTTGTGTTATGGATCCATGTGATAAGAAAAATGGTCCTGGATATCAGCTATTAGAAGAATAAAACTTGGGGGAGGATCTACTTTCTAAGCCACATAATTTGAGTGGATCACGAAAGGAGGATAGAAAGAATCTTATGGCTGCCATGAAAAACTTTGTGGACATCAATGTCTTGGTGGCAAGATGTTGTTGGAAAGCTTCTAGTGGAGAGATGGAAGGAGAAGCCTTTATGGAGGAGTGCATAGAACTTAAAGAAGGAATGGCCAAGATGAAGGATAAATATATGAACTTACTGTCTGATAGATATCACCTTCTCATGATGGTTGATATGTACCATAGTGCACTCAAGAAGGAAGAAGAAGAATCTGACAGCCTCAATCATGAGTTGGAGATCACCATTAACTCATTGAAGAGCACTCGAAGATCCCTTCAAGAGTCAAAGTTTCATACCTATAAACTCAAAGAGGAGTTGAGAATGTCACACCATTCATGTTGCATGGAAGGAAATCTTTTGGGCATGTTGCCTCCTTTCACACACCTGGGTTACGCGGTAGAAATATTCAAGCCACTCAGCGTGTCCTTGGGGGCAAGTCTCGAGTCAAGGCTGTCACCTTGTTCTTGACTCCTTTGTTTTGGATCAACTCCTAACGAAGCCAAGGGGGTTAGACCCTATTAAGTTACTAAGGAAAAATTATTTAGTATGATGATGGTATTAAAGAGTTAGTTTTTTAGGATTTTTTATTTAATAATTGTAAACAACAGATAACATGATGAGATAATCACAAGTAAGCATGAAAATGACACCCAATCACATATAGATTGAAGGAAATTAATAGTTGACCAGTGCCTTGAAAATGGAGTCGAAAAACAATTAAGAGTACTTGGAAGCGCTGGAATGAATGTTGTGCAATTGTATCTTGGTTAATTTTAAATTAATGTAAGAAGATGAGTAATTTAACTTAGGCAAGGGGACTCCATATATACCCAGGGGGTACTTGAAGTATGTCCAAAACTAAACCATCATGGCTACACGCAAGGAATATGTGGGCTGAATGGAGTCTCTGAGGCTATTGTTCATAATGCACCCGAAGGTGTAACAGAGATCGGCGCCCTCAGGTCACTTTTCAGGAGTTCCCTCTTCCTTTGGGTATTTTGCCACCGTAATGGTTTGATCGAGGTGTTGGATTTTTTCCTGATGGTTTGTCAATTTGGGGAGAGTGAATCCTAATTATTCTAGTCACTCAATTGATTTTGATGCAGCTTCACTAATTGGATGAACTGGATCCAAGTACAGAGCATACACACTGGAGTCTTCATTATTTTTAGTAAATTTTAAAAAGGGTGTTCTTGTTAAAAAGAAAACCCTCCAGGAACCTCTTTCAATCCAAGTGGATCTAAATTGGGGAATCAAGGAGGGGTTAATTTTATTATGAATAATGAAACAATTGATGAAAAATTAATCAAAGATACATAATACCGGTTTTCTAATTAGTCCTACCATGCATCTCTTTCCCTTTTCGGGTCAATCGAGAAGTCGTGGGGTAAGTAGTATGATTAATTTTGAAATTAAAATATGGAATAATGAAAATTTGTATCAAAGTATACAATACTGCATGTCAGTACTAAACTAGAGTAGAAAAAGGTAAAAATGGAAAAAAAATGAAACAGACGCAGATCCCCCCTGGGGGGATGGGGAGCGGCCTCGAAAGAGCCTACTCAAAAAAAGATTTTATTTTATTATTATTGGTTAAAATATCAAAAAACTTAAATATGAGAAACCTCTTGGTCCTTTTACAAGATGAAACCAAGATCTTACAACTTTCCAAAAATTTTAAATTTTAGTGAAAGGGGAGAGACCCCTGGGGGGATTTGAATGCTCCCGAGGCCACTTTTGAACAGCAGCTTCCTTTATTTTCTGCTATACATTCTAAAAACTAGAAATAATGTTAGAATAACATATTCCCAAAATCACTTTAAGAGTACCTTTGGATCAGCCTAAACATGTGAAAAAGGAACCAAGGAAAGCAAGATTTCCTTGGGATCTTGGATTGCTATTTTTGCAGCCAATGAAATATGCACTGATTGATGAATTTAATATTTTTTTAAATAGAAAATTAAATCTAGAGCATGCAACCTATTGATTTTCTTTAACTTGCCATGCAAAACAGATGATTTCCTTAAGCTAGATCTAGAATGCTTAATGATACTTTTCAGAAATGAGATCTAGACTATGAGATTTTAAATAGCATATCTATGCAAATTTGACTTTGATATAACAGATCCAAATGATAACAAATCTTTCTAACATAGTAACCAGGTAAGAAAATTGATTTTTTTGAAGGAGAAAGAGAGAGAAAGAGTGCTGGAAGCCTGGGAATGTTGGGATTTGAAGTCTGCTTTGGTGGAATAGTGAGGGACTATGTCATTTAGAAGATATTGAATATGAGGAGGATGCAAACCATATCAACCTATTCTACAAGAAATATCATCTACAACTTAGAAATACTTGCACAAACAGATGGTTAAAACATAGGTGTTGCTGGAAGAGATAATTGGAAAGAATGCAATTAAACTTAAAATACATACAACTCCAATAGATATGAAACAAGCAGCAGTAAAAGCATAAATCAAACTAGAATAAACTCTTCCTCTAATAGGAGGGAGATCTGTCCTTCAAGGCCAAAAATTAACCAGCAAAAGCAACAATAAATAACACAGATTATACCTCATAAGCATTTGAAAATCACCATCCACACATGAAGAGCATCACACCATAGATCTTGCCTCCAAAGATTCTTTATTTCAGAATAATAAACAATAACACAGTACAAGAGCAACAACACCTCAATCCCAGTTCTAACTAGCTTGGAAGAGGCAACCTAAGCTTTATTTATACAAAAAATAGGAGATCCAGCCCAGGGGGGGCACAAATCCCAAGGAGATGGACCACTAATAAAAAGCACTAAAAAAATTAAAAAATTAAAAAAATGAAAAAACCTATGGGGACTTAGACATGTTCATATGACTCGACCATGATTCCTAGCATGTTTATACATTGACACATAGACTCTAATAACCTCAATAGGCCTAAATGCCAAATTGACCACCCCAACTTTGGAGGTATTGAGTGAAAAACTCAGAAATTATAAGTCGTTTATTCAACAACCCATAATAACCAAGGGAAAAAACACCCTAGGATGATCGGATTGACAAATAAAATCTATGAGACTGAGTCTTTTACAAACACTATCATGCTAGGGCATTTATTACAACTCCCCCAAGGGGGTATGAACATGTGATATAATACAACAAGCACTTCCCAGAAGTAAGACTGAAGGTCTTCTGAAGTCTGAACAAGTTATCGTTGTCCGGTTCACCAGGCTCACTTAATAAAAAACCACTAAGTACAACTTAGGTGGTAACATTCTGGCTCCAACTGTGGGACGTGTGCTCGGTCTGGTCTTTAAGGCAAGGAGAGGATACGAGAACACTAGAATCTCTAGTTTATATACCCTGTAAAAACATCTCAACTTAACAAGAAAAACTTAGTAGCACAAGCTTTATATAAAATCCAAATGAACCATTAAGATGATTTCTTTAAACAAAATAAATGTAACTAACTAATGAAAAAAAAATGTTTTATTATAGCGAAGTACAAAACATAAATGTAGAAAGTAAATGCTTTCTTTTAGGAGCTTATTTTCCTGCTCTAATCATGATATAAAAAGGTTAGGTGTAATAAAAAATCCAATGTAACCACCTAATCATTTTATTAACATAAAAAAAAATTTCCTTGTCTTTGGTTACCATCCAATGTAAGGATACCTTAGTCAGAAAATGCAAACATGTGTGATGATTCAGAATGGGCAGGATGGATGGGAGATCATAGGCATGAATAATGTCATAAAAATTCTTTCCCAATTTGTATGTGCTCATGCAAGTTGCTTCTATCCATGACTGGATAGGACTGATATACCAATCAGAATGATGAGGCAGACTGACTACATCATCATACTGATCACCGGGGCTTATCAAATGATAACTTGTTGCACAAGCCCCAAGTAGCTCCAAATCATAAGGAACCTCTATATGTGAAAAAGATGGTCGAGACTGATATTCCACTGACTGCATCACATTTGACTTTTCACGACACTGCTTCTCAATGTCTTCATTATTGATACCCTTGTGCGGCTCTGCATGATATGCCTCTGAATGATCACATGAAAATTCTGAATGCTCCTCTTCCATACTAAGGTTTTCCCAGGCATCTAGATCCATGCTCCCCTCTATGGATGTATCATATATTGGACTTCCACAAATTTTTGAATAGACACTCCCCTTGTTGGACATATCATGGATGGAATTCTCCATAAGATCTTCACAAGTTGGATTATCTATGAAATTCCAATATTCATCACTCCCGTCCATGTCATATGTGGGGGACTCTTCATCCATGGCATCATGCTCCTGCCTATCCATGTCTTCCTTGTATTCATAACAATCTTCTTCAGAAAAAATGTTACAAGGCAATAAACTTTCCAAACCTTCATCAACATGAGGAAAACAAGGTCTAGTGTCACCAAACACCATGCTGATCTTATCATAAGTTTCTTTATAGGCTTCTGTTATGATATCATGAAGAGGATCTTCAATATTATCTTCAATCAAGGAATCCTTTTGGACATATTCAATGGGATCACTTGGGATGTGTTGCTCAATGGGTTTCTCTAGAGGGATTTCTGGAAAAATATCAGTGTTGCAACACACTTGAGAATGCCTCAAATATTCAATGTTTTCAACTATGGTGACATGAGGAGAGTCTTCAACAATGTGTTCCATCATGGGCTCCTCTTGAAGCTCTTTAATAGGATCATCCTGGATTTTCCCTTCCTCAAAATCTTGTTGTGTATTGGGAGATACGTCATATTCTTTAATAAGCCACTTAATTACTTCCTTTCTTGAATAACTATGAGGAAACTCTTTTATGGGAGTATCATGGATCTCCTCTTCACTTAAATTTTCAAGAAGTGATTTCGAGTCTTCAATAGTTTGTATCATGATAAAAGATCCATCATATGTTTCCATGTGATACTCTATCCCAGATAGGTAGAAGGTACATATCTTTTCAAGGAGCTTTTTCAAACCATTCATACTACCCCTACCATCATGCCACTGCTCTAAAAACATCCAAAGGAATCTTGGAAAAGAAGTTATACATTTATTAGGAAGGCCCTGATAGAACCAATAGGAATCACCCCAAAAAGTACTAGCAAACATTTCCATCATAATGTCTTCATGAAGAATATTGGAGTCAGCCATCAACTGAAGGAAAGATTTGACATGCCAGATGGTCGAATCACCATAATTTCCATGAAATACTGGAAGCCATTTATATGCATCCCCCATACCACTACAATAGTTAGGAAAACCCGGGATGTTTGAGAAATCGATAGGCCGAAAATTTCTGGTTATCTAGGCACCATATTTCTCCTTTAATTCATCCATATAAAAAATTAATAGCATGCATTTGATATAACCATTAAACCTTGTACTGAAAAGGTGGAGCTGTCAAGTGATGAGTCTTTAAAGGTTTTAACATGTCGCATGGGCTCATCTACACACAACAAAACTTCACAAGTTTATGAGATAATAGGGTTTTATCCCTTTAATGGAGTCACCATGTGAGATTAAAAATATACACTTAAGAATTCTCACAAGAATATTTTTTTCTTTTCTTTGTAAAAATAAAAAACTAAAAAAATTTAGTGGAGTAGCGAGATGAAAATTAAAGATCTACTCTAAGCATTCATCAAACAAAGAAAAAAAACAAAAAGGGAAGAAAACAAAAGTTGTACTTGGGAATAAAAAGATTTATCCCCGGCAACGGCGCCAAAAAGTGTTGCCGCCTTTCACACACCTGGGTTACGTGGCATAAATCTTCAAGCCACTCGGTGTGTCCTTGGGGGCAAGTCTCAAATCAAGGCTATCACCTTGTTCTTGACTCCTCCGTTTAGGCTCAACTCCTAACGAAGCCAAGGGGGGTAGACCCCATTAAGTTACTAAGGAAAAATTATTTAGTATGATGATGGTATTAAAGAGTAAGTTTTTTAGAAGTTTCGATTGAACAATTGTAAATGACAAATAACATGATGAGATAATCACAAGTAAGCATGAAGATGACACCCAATCACATATAGATTGAAAGAAATAAATAGTTGACCAGTGCCTTGAAAGTGGAGTCGAAAAACAATTAAGAGTGCTTGCAAGTGCTGAAATGAATGTTGTGCAGTCGTATCTTGATTAATTTTAAATTAATGTAAGAAGATGAGTAATTTAACTTAGGCGTGGGGACTCCATATATACCTAGGGGGTACTTGAAGTATGTCCAAAACTAAACCATCATGGATACTCATAAGGAATATGTGGGCTAAATGGAGTCTCTGAGGCTGTTGTTCATAATGCACCCGAAGGTGTAACAGAGATGGGCGCCCCGAGGTCAATTTTCAGGAGTTCCTGCTTCCTTTGAGTATTTTGCCACCGTAATGGTTTGATCAAGGTGTTGGATTTTCACTTGATGGTTTGTCAATTTGGGGAGACTGAATCCTAATTATTCTAGTCACTCAAGTGCTTGTGATGCAGCTTGACTAATCAGATGAACAGCAGCCAAGTACAGAGCATACACACTAGAGTCTTCATTATTTTTAGTGAATTTTAAAAAGGGTGTTCTTGTTAAAAAGAAAACCCTCCAGGAACCTCTTTCGATCCAAGTGGATCTCAATCAGGGAATCAAGGAGGGGTTAATTTTATTATGACTAGCGAAACAATTGATGAAAAAGGAATCAAAGATACACAATATCGGTTTTCTCATTAGTCCTACCACGCATCTATTTCCCCTTGCGGGTCAATCGTGCAGTCGTGGGGTAAGTAGTATGATTACTTTTGAAATTAAAATATGGAATAATGAAAAATTGTATCAAAGTATACAATATTGCATGTCATTACTAAACTAGAGAAAAAAAAAAGGGAAAAATGCAAAAAAATGAAACGGACGCAGATCCCCCATGGAGGGATGGGGAGCGGGCTCGAAAGAGCCTACTCAAAAAAAGATTTTCTTTTATTATTATTGGTTACAATATTGGCAAACTGAAATATCAGAAACCTCTTGTTCCTTTTACAGGATGAAGCCAGGATCTTACAACTTGCCAAAATCTTTAAATTTTAGTGAAAGGGGAGACCCCTGGGGGGATTCGAACGCTCTCGAGGCCACTTTATAAAAGAAGCTTCCTTTATTTTCTATTAGACATCCTAAAAAACAGCAAGAATTTTAGCATAACATATTCCGAAAAGAACTTTAAGAGTACCTTTGGATTAGCCTACCTTAACTCAAAAAAAGACTAAGTTAAAACTAGCTAAACAGGTGAAAAAGGAACCAAGGAAAGCAAGCTTTCCTTGGGATCTTGGCTTGCTGTTTGTGCAGCCAATGAAATATGCACTTATTTCTGAATTTAATCTTTTTCAAATATAAAAGGAAATCTAGAGCATGCAACCTACTGATTTTCTTTAACTTGCCATGCAGAACAGACGATTTCCTTATGCTAGATCTAGAATGCTTAATGATACTTTTCAGAATTGAGATCTAGACTATGAGGTTTTAAATAGCATATCTATGTAAATTTTACTTTTATATAATAGATACAAATTATAACAAATCTTTCGAACACAGTAACCAAGTAAGAAAATTGATTTTTTTGAAGGAGAAAGAGAGAGAAAGAGTGTTGGAAGCCTGGGAATGTTGGGATTTGGAGTCTGCTTTGGTGGAACACCAAGGGAGTATGTCATTCAAAAGATCTTGAAGATGAGGAAGATGCAAACCAGATTAACCTCTTCTACAAGATAGATCACCTGCAACTTAGAAATCCTTGCACAAACAGATGGTTAAAACATAGGTGCTGCTGGAAGAGATAATTGGAAAGCATGCAATTAAACTTAAAATACATACAACTCCAATAAATCAGAAAGAAGCAGCAGTAAGAGTATAAATCAAACTAGAATAAACTCTTACCCTAACAGAAGGGATATCTCTCCTTCAAGGCCAACAATTAACCAGCAAAAGCAACAATAAATAACATAGATTATACCTCATAAGAATTTGACAATCACCATCCACACATGAAGAGAATCACACCATAGATATTGCCTTCAAAGCTTCTTTATTCTAGAATAATAAACAATAACGTAGTACAAGAACAACAACAGCTCAATCCTAGTTCTAACTAGCTTGGAAGAGGCATCCTGAGCTTTATTTATACAAAAAACAGGAGATCCAGCCCAGGGGTGGCACAAATCCCAAGGAGATGGACCATTGTAGCTGAAGGAGAGTCCATCAATGCTTGATATATGTCTAACTAAGCCTGATCTGAGTCTCACTGAGTGCAACTATCAATCAGAGAGATGATCTGACTGACACCTCAACCTGTTGACTGAAGCATCCACCAAAACTCATCCAGATGAGCCCACACATGTGGAGGATAGAGGGAGGGCAGAATTCCTCATAAGTGATGCTGAAGTTCAACTCTGGATCTATCCATATCACCTCCTTCAGTCAAGGATTTGTCAGATCCAGTCAATCTGGTTCAAATCTGACTGATTTCAATCAAATCGGTTGAGAATCCACTGATCTAGGATTTTGGATTTGCTCCTTTATTCATCAATTTATTAATTAAAATAATCAATAATTGATTTTTTGCGGATTTCTGACCTGAGTGATGGAAAATCACTCAAAACTAGGAAATAGTGGTTCTAAAGGTTTACTGGTTGCTATTAGCTTGAAAATGAGCACCTACATGACTTAAATAGACTTTCGATCCCACTTTTATTACAAAACTAATTTTTCCAATTAAACTATTAAAAAATAGCCTAAGTTTTGGAAAAAATAAATTTTAATAAAAAACACTGAAAAAATTAAAAAATTAAAAAAATGAAAAAACCTAGGGGGACTTAGACATGTTCATATGACTCGACCATGATGCCAATCATATTTATACATTGAAACATAGACTCTAATAACCTCAATAGGCCTAAATGCCAAGCCGACCACCCCAACTTTGGCGGTATTGAGTGAAAAACTCAGTAATTATAAGTTGTTTATTCAACAACCCATAATAACCAAGGGAAAAAACAGCCTGGGCTGATCGGATTGACAAATAAAGTCTATGAGACCGAGTCTTTTACAAACACTGTCATGCTAGAACATTTATTACAACTCCCCCAAGGGGGTATGAACATGTGATATAATACAACAAGCACTTCCCAGAAGTAAGACTGAAGGTCTTCTGAAGTCCAAACAAGTTATCTTTGTTTGGTTCACCAGGATCACTTGATAAAAAACCACTAAGTACAACTTAGGTGGTAACAGGGCATAGTGGAGGAATTTTTGGTGGAGGATGGGCATGAGAAAAGTTCAGATCTGCAAGTATTGGTGAAGGAAGATACCATAGAATACATTGATCAGTCGCTTGTATCATTGCATAAGTACCCCTAGGAGGATATACCATTTAGATATGCAATAACATACACTTATTTGTTCAAAGATTGGATAAGTGAGTACATAGTGGAAATTGAGGCCCAAGGATGCACAAGCCTAGCTTGTGAATGTAAAGAATGTCTCTTGAGGCATGCTATGGAAAAAGGACCCCATGAGCTTCCTATGTGGAAAGGAAATTTCACCTTAGAATATGTGGCTGATTACATCCCATGCAAATTACAAAATCAAAGTGCTGATTCTTGTATTGATTGGTTGGATAGAGGAATAACTGAAGAGGAAAATATGGAAGGTAAAATTTTTATGTCTTGTTGCAAGCAAATTGGTTTTAGTATTGTTGATTTCTCTATGATTTAAATGCAGAAGAAAAGGCATGTGTGTGCAGCCACTTTTGACAATAAGGAATCAGATCTACACTTACTCTTGTATTGATTGGTTGGATAGAGGAATAACTGAAGAGGAAAATATGGAAGGTAAAAGTTTTATGTCTTGTTGCAAGAAAATTGGTTTTAGTATTGTTGATTTCTCTATGATTTAAATGCAGAAGAAAAGGCATGTGTGTGTAGCCACTTTTGACAATAAGGAATCAGATCTACACTTACCTTCAATGTGTGGGTCAATTGATGGAGTTTTGCACCCTTGGATCAATGGCAGAGAGTCGAGCCATTGGATGAAGAGGGGAGCACCTGTTGAGTTCCATACCTACCATGATACCTCATTATTTGAGGGAAACATGAACATGACTGATTTTGATACAGCATACTCTCTTTTGGAGAATCATTTTAGGACATGGAATTCGCATCCTTGTCACTTGAGCTTCATGGATAACACACTTGTTCCTTGTGTGCATTGGTCACATGAGAAATTTATAGTTGGAATGGAAAGACTGGTGGAATTGTTGCTTCACTTTTTGAAGGAATATTTGGGGATGTATAGTCTTTCTTTGATTCATCCCTACATTGGAGAGTTTCATATCTTGATTGAGGGGCCCTCAAAGCTTCAGGTTTGCATTGGAAAGGATGATTTTCTAGTATGGTGGTATGATGTTTTCTTCTTTCCTGACATTTCATATGATGCTGATTTTTTCTTGTTACTAATGTTTGGGGAGATGCGGCATGAACTGTGGGATCTAGGCGCTCTTTCACTTAACATATTTTGTTGGATGGTATTCCAATCCATAGGGATTCCATACAAGAAATGGGATCCTGGAATTGTTTGTCCTTGGAGAGGTTATTTGCATGTTGGCATGATGGAGCAAGCCAACCCTCTTTTGCACCAGTTCATCTATGTTGCACTTGGTTTCAGTTTCCCACATAGGGAACACCTCCTTGGATGGACTTATAGTTTACATAGTAGTGGTATATTTACATTTATGATATTCTTATGGGATATTCACACACTTTCCAGTTGCTTCACTTGGATTGAAGTAGGGATGTTTAGTTACAAATGTAGTGAATATTTTCTTGGAGAGAGGGTAATGATCAAAGTAATGCATAAAAAGCACGATGGACCTCTTGGGATACTTTGCTTGAGGACAGACAATCTTAGGAAGGAAGGACTGTCATGTTCCCATTTTGACAGCACCATGAAGTAGATCGAACCCCATTGATCCTAGTGACATATTGAATTAAATAATTAATGAGGGGTTAATATGAGGAAATTAATTAATTTGGAGTGTACATTTAAATTTATCCATAGTTGCTACCTACTTGGAATAAATAATTATGGAGCATTTAATATTATTGGTGCAATTAATATTTTTATTTGCTATGTTGAATAAATGGATAAATTGGACCACCAATTCGAATTAGTGGATAAGGTTGGAGGAATTACTTGGATTAGAAGTCAAGTAACCACTAGAGTCCAAAAATGTTGCCAAAAATGAGAAAAGAAGAATATTTCAGGAAAAATAGCATAAATCCAGAAAGAAGGATAAAACAAGAAGAGTAGGAAAGTATGAAAAGGAGAAAATTTTAGAAAAGAAGGAAAGTCAGAAAAAAGAGGAAAAAGAAGGAAAGCCAAAGAAAAGAAAAGAAAGAGAAGAATGTCCACTCATGGATGACCTATTCTCATAGGTCACCAAGCGAAGTAACTTGCTCAACAGGTCAAAATTAATTCTATAAAAGAATTATTCCAAATCCCTTTCACATATTTTTCTAGTTTGGTTGATGATTTTTATTGCTGGATTCTATGTGAGCATTATTTCCAGATTGATGAACCTCAAAACCCTGGGAGATGAGCCCTAGAGCTTCACTTCCCCTCTCCTTCGACCCTTTTCTCTTCTATTGCAGGTTTGGATGGCTTGATTTCAGACATTGAAGTTATATCAGAGTTATTTTACAGCCTCCAACATGTTTAGGTCGAGCTTCAGTGAATCCCATGCTTCACCTATGCTCTCATCCCTTCCCGGGTCAAGTTTTGGGCCTCCTGCCTATCATTGTGAGATTCTTGATGTAATGTTAAGTTATAATTTTGATATATGATATATGATACTGATAAATAATTTATTTATATCTTTCAATTTCAAATACTACTTTCCATTAAATCTACATACTCAGTTTTAGATGTAAAAGATTAACTAGTCAAAACAATGAGGGATTTGAGCCTCCTACTGTAATAATAACTAAGTATTTCCCATGATAATGAAATTTAATGGTATAATATGGTGTAATATTATGTAATAGAATATTCAAAATTAAATGATCATGTCTGATACGCTGCTGTTCCAAAAATTAAGCTTATTTTCTCACCGCTGCTAGATTACTAGCAATTTTTGACTAGTCTAGATGTCATTTAATTTTCGGGAGTTATACTCAGTAAATTTTGGTTCTGTAAGTTGATGAATATCACTGAAATTTATACCTATCCATCCTTTACCCCTGATCATATATTCACTAAATCCATACTGGATCTTGGGATCCTCCATTGTGCAGGGTTTCACTAGGCCAAAAATGCCAAAAAAACCCCTAGTTCCTCCAAAAATCCTTAGAAAAATCCAGAAATAATGAAGTTTTCCAATCCAATTTATTATTTTATATTAATTATTTTCCAAATATCTGCAACTTTATTAAATCCCCTGGTTGAAAAATACTGAACTACTCTTCCTAGTTTCACGGTTTCGATACCAAGAAGCGTGGTAGTAGGTTTCCGCATAGCAGATTCTGAACCCTAAATGGAACCAAATATAAAATTTTTATGGAAGAGGAAATTATATGTCTGAAATATATTTGGTTTCTTCCCACTTCCCTCTCCCTCTGTCTGCAATTTATTCCCATAAAATACCTTGATTTCCAAGCCAGCAATTTACTGAATGTTTGCAAAAGTATTAACAGAAATTTTAATTCAAAAATTGCAGCAAGTTAATATTCTGATATACACATTACATCAGGGATATAAAGTGGTATCAGATCTCTTTTCTTGGATAATCTTATGGAAAGAAATATCTCAGTGATTAAATTTGCATCCATGTCATACTATGAGAATAACTATGATGAGCAGTATGATGAATAATGCTGAAGATATGAAGAAGAAGAAATACTCTATGTTGATGGAGGCCTACGAAAATATGAATATGATGAATACTATTGGACATCAGATGGGGAAGATATTAAATCTGATTCTCCAATGGTTAACAAAAACTTGACAGAGATTATTGAAGCATGTGAGAACATGTCTCACTGCTACGAGGACTATCTAGCTCTGGCTAGGAATATTTGTGCAAACCTTTCTTTTGGATGTTATACTTATTTCAAGTATGGAGTCTAGAATGAGAATTATTATGATCATTATTTCAAGAGAATAAATCTATCCAGAGATAAACCAAGTTTTTCCACCTCTCTTTGAAGAAGAAGAAGGAACCAAAGGTGAAGATTTCCCCAAGCCATCTTCATATTCAAGATTTAAGAGTTTGTTTGGTTTTCCTTCAGACAAAGATTTTAAATATTGTGACATGAGTACCAGTAAAGATGAAAAGGTATTAATTTTATTGTATGAGAATAGAAATGAAGTGGAGACGGAGATCTAGGAGGTGAAGTGTAAATCACCACAAGGTGGTTGCATAAGAGAAGAAGTTGAAGACGAATGCACTTCAAGTTTCTTGGTGGGTGATCTCCGGATCACTACTCAAGGTTTTGGCTCATGTATGGGTGGTGAGACATATTTTGGATCATATCCAAAAGAGGTACACAAATCATATTTACAATCACCTCCTGAACCACATAATGAAGAAGAAAACAAGGCCACACCACTCAAGTGTGAAGTAGAAAATTTGGTGGAGGAGCAGACCACCAAAGTATCTAGACAGAAAGAGGATAAGGTGAATAACATGAATGATAAAAGTTCTTATTTTTTCAGAATCCATGTACATCTACAACCATCTAATCCATGGGAGGATGGAAAGACTTCACTTGCCTTCGAGGACTGGAAGATGAAGGACAATTGTGAGGGAGATGAATATGCTCCTAGTTTACCTGTTAGTGAACCCAAAATCAATGCCGAGGAGGGTGATACTGCCAACGATGATAAGTGATCGTTTGGATCAGATCCAAAAGAAGATACAATTATAAGATCTGAAGTCATTATTTGAAATTCCAACTGAAGTATAAGATAATTCCCCACAAGTTGGGTATGAACTACGAAAACTGAAGGAGAAAAATATGATGCAAAGAGATGAGAAAAAATAAAAAATTTGGACTCCTTTTTAGCACTATGAAGCTGAAATGACAAGGCATGAGATGATCTATAATTTATGTCCATATGACATGTCATTCCAACCTTCATAGATACCCTGCACTGCACATCATGGGAGTGATTTTGTAGAACATTTAAAGGCTGATTTGTATGTCAAGAATGAGTTTTTGGTTGTGGATCCATGCCACAAGAAAAATGGTCCTGGATGTAATATATTAGAAGAAGAAACCTTGGGGGAGGATATTCTTTGTGAGACAAATAGTTTGAGTGGATCACTAAAGGAGAATAGAAAGAAGCTTATGGCTTGCATGAAAAACTTTGTGGACATCAATGCCTTGGTGGCAAGTTGTTGTTGGAAATCTTCTGGTGGAGAGATGGAAGGCGAATCCTTTATGGAGGAGTGCATAGAACTGAAAGAAGGAATGGCCAAGATGAAGGAGAATTATATGAACTTACTGTCTGATAGAGCTCATCTCCTCATGATGGTTGAGATGTACCATAGTGCACTCAAGAAGGTAGAAGAAGAATCTGATAGGGCCACTCATGAGTTTTAGATCACCAATAACTCATTGAAGAGCACATAAATATCCCTTCAAGAGTCAAATTTTGAGACCTATAAGCTTCAAAATGAGTTGAGAATGCCACACCGTTCATGTTGCATGGAAGGAAATGTTTTGGGCATAGTGGAGGAATTTCCGGTGGAGGATGGGCATGAGAAAAGTTCAGATCTGCAAGTATTGGTGAAAGAAGATACCATAGAATATATTATTCAGCCACTTGTATCATTGCATACGTACTGTTAGGAGGATATACCATTCAGATCTGAAATAGCATACACTTATTTGTTCAAAGATTGGATAAGTGAGTACATAGTAGAAATTGAGGCCCAAGGGTGCACAAGCCTAGCTTGTGAATGTAAAGAATGTCTCTTGAGGCATTCTATGAAAAAAGGAATCCATGATATTCCTATGTGGAAAGGAAATTTCACCTTAGAAAATGTGGTTGATTACATCCCATGCAAATTGGTAAATCAAAGTGTTGATCCTTGTATTGATTGGTTTGATAGAGGAATCACTGAAGAGGAAAATATGGAAGGTAAAAATTTTATGTCTTGTTGCAAGATTTTTTTTTAATACTGTTGATTTCTCTATGGTTTACAAGCAGAAGAAAATGCATGTGTGTGCATCCAATTTTGACAAGAATGCATCAGATCTACACTTATCTTCAATGTGTGGGTCAATTGATTGAGTTTTGCACCCTTAGATCAATGGCAGAGAGTTGAGTTATTGGATGAAGAGGGGAGCACCTGTTGAGTTCCATAGAGGCCATGATACCTCATTATTTGAGGGAAACATGAGCATGACTGATTTTGATACGACATACTCTCTTTTGGAGCATCATTGTAGGACATGGGATCCTCACCCTTGTCACTTGAGTTTCATGGATAACACACTTGTTCCTTGATAGTTTATCTTGCATCCCTTTGAATCTCATTCACACCTGCAAATCTAACCATAAAAATATTTCTTACTATCGTACCAAACAATCTTATTGACACCAAAATAACTCAATCTTATCCAAGATAAATTTTCCTATCTTAATAAAGGCTATGCAGTCATTTTTAGAATAAAAATATTGGAAGGATATTGTTTCCTAGATTTTCTTAAATTGTTAAACCCTTATAGGACATGTTAAAAAAGGATGCACTATCTAAGTGGAATGATGACAAAAAAAATATTTCTATAAAGTTAGGGAAGTTATTCCTAAATCCCCTGCTCCGATGTCTCCTGATTTTTCAAAGTATTTTATTTTATATACATTTTCTTTTGACATATCTTATGTTGCAGTTTTAACAAAACAAAATAATATAAAGGTGATGAAATCCCAATGTCCTTTATGAGTTCTAATTTAAAAGAAGCCAAGTTAAATTACCCAAAAGATGGCAATTAAGCATTTCAAATCTTACTTCCTCAACTCTCAAACTAAATTTATAGTCCCTTACTCAGTGGTAAGAAATGTCGTTATTTAGAAAGACTTACAATAGAAGCGCGCTCATTGGATCATTACATTACAAGACTATGATCTGGATATTCGGCCTTCTAAAGAAGTTCATGGAAAATGATTATGTAAGTTATCATCTCAAGCAATGAACTCCCAAAATGATGAAGAAGAGGGATGGAATAATGAAGAGAAGACAAAACAAGGCCAAATTGTTTTCTGTTCTGATATGATAGACTCTGGGCTTAGTGATATCAAATCTATGTTGATTAACGGGTATGATCCTCAAAAAATTAAACCCATAAAATGAGATCTTTCAAGCTAAAATCTACTCCACACCAATTTATCAATGGCATTCTTTATAAGAAATATTTTGGTGGTGTTTTACTGCGATGTGTAGAGAAAGATGATACGAAAAGAATACTAAAATATTTACATGTCAGTCCTACTGGTGGTAATTTTAGAGGAGAAACCGCAACACATAAAATTAAAAAAGTAGGATATTAATATCCAACCCTATTCAAATATGTATATGCAGTTACCTGCAAATGTGAAGATTGCTAAAAGGTTGTCGAAAGGGTCAAGAAACCTGTAGTTCCTCCGCAACCGGTTGTTATGGATGATCCTTTTCATCAATTAGGTTTAGACATCATTATTCCAATTAAATCTACATCCTCCATGCAACATAATTATATTCTAACTACTACAAATTATTTCACAAGATCGGTAGAAGCAGATCCTTTAAAAGTGGTTAATATCCTTTAAAAGTGGTTAATACAAACTAGGTGATCTCTTTCCTTCAAATCAATATTATAACAAGGTTTAGTGTTCTATAATTCTTGTTTTTTTATAAGAATCATACTTCTATTTTGTTTATATTACTCAATTTGCATTATAAAAATGTATAAAAACTATGTACTCGGCTAATTACCACCTTCATGGAAATGGTTTAGTTGAATCCACTACCAAGAATTTGATCACAATCCTCAAAAGAATTGTAGAAAGTAATCATAAGAACTAGCATATGTAACTAAGCAATGCTTTATGGGATGACATAGTAACACCTAAGGATCCAATTAAATATTCACCTTATTTCTTAGTTTATGGAAAGGAATCTATTTTACTACCTGTTAACACTCTGTTTTTTAACAGTTGATTTGAGAGCCTTATAGGAGTTCGATGAGGGTCCCATCCACATGAACTTCATGTGAACTCCCATTTAGGTTATTAGACGTGCAAGGCAAAGGATAAAATGGAAGGTGTGCTGAAGGTGTTGAGCGAGACTTGGAATCAAAGGCTGAGATTGATTGGAGGTGGATCAATGGCTCCAACCCATTTCACACGAGTGGACATGCTCGAGCAAAGCTGCGTTTCTTGATTGCGAAATGGGTTAAATCTCAGAAACATTCTACGGTAGAGATGGGATCTGAGTCAGATCTACATCCTCAATCAATTTTTCAAGCCATACTTGCACGGGTGAAGCCGCAATTTCAAATCGTGAAAGAGGGGTAGTGGTCATGAAGATCAATGGTTGTGATAAGAAAGGAGAGAAATATACAACCACAGTTTATTTCACAGAGTGGACTAGCATAGATGAATGCCAAGGCTTCTCATTGTGAAAGATAATGAGGCCCACTCAGTTCTACGGCTGCTTGAAGGGTCGGTCATGATCGACAGTTAAGAACATGTCACGATCCAGAACTGCCCACGGTGTTCAAAGGAGAAAATTTGGTGGTAGATGCAATGGAAAATAGACGATGGAAGTGAAAGATTCCTTGGATCGGATGGATGGGAAGGATCCCATGGTACAGGTTTCACATCCAGTGCTGAGATGCCAACGGTGGAGATGTTCACGCATGTAATCTCCATCCTTGTGGATTGGCCGAATTCTCTGACGCCATTTGTTGCGCATGTAACGGTGGAATCATCCCTTTGGCAGAGTCATGTCATGATAGGTGGCTCTTTGTGTGAGTTGGTGTTATAGCTGATTTTACCACTCCAGGAGAATCACACTTTGTATGGCCTTCCCCTGTCCCGCTACAGACTCCGTAGACCCCTTGGACCATTTTTTGTCCTTTGATGTTTCCTTGATCATCCTTAAAAACATGTGAAAAATGATACACATGAATTTTAAACCTATAAGTGCGTATATACATGGGTTTGACCACTAAAACCATGTACATCGAAATGTGTACAAAAATCCAAATCCTTTTGGAGTTTTCCTTGACATGGATCCGACTCACTTGACTCCTGGCCATCCATATGCCTTGAGATCGCTCGGATTTGACCTTTCATTATCCCTTTGAAAATATATATAAGGAACTCTATGGTACATTGAAGGCATATGAGAGAATTGAGAGCAAAGAAACTATAGTCCATTGTTGCCAGAACTTATGCTTGAGTCTGCATCCCTTTATCGCTTGGAGCACTTTTGTGTTCTTCCCAAGCTTTCCTTTTGCTTGTGAGCTTGCTATTGAGAGATGGAGGATTGAGGTGGTGGAGGCCCAAGAGGGGGATTTAGTTTCTCCGGTTTGCAGACGTGCCGTCAAAGGTTGTATCTATTGTAATCTATGATTTATATTAATAAAAATATCTTTTCCTGTCCAATTATAATGTGTGTTTGAATGAATATTTTATCCATGGGATTATTTCAAATGATTATACATTATTGATTATATATGCTAGAATAGATCTAACACCATGATATACAGTATACTTGTATTGTTTACTTGTTGTTGAGGAAGTAATTTATCAATTCAAGATAAAGTTGGAACTCTCAACGGGGATCTACTTCAACCATCCGGAATAAGGTACCAGGTCTGATCCTTTAGTGTTAGACATTTAATTTCTATTGCATATGGGAAAGGATTGATTTCTGGAGTCAAGCTATCTATTGTGGTACCCCAAGCCATAGGAATTTATCTCCATAATAGAATTGGCAACTCCGCTGGGGATTTCCTAGTAGTTGTCCTTTGGGGATTGTTCTATCGGCATTCAATGAATTTGAATTGCTCTTTCTCTCTTGTTTCTATGTCCGGTCTGGGGGCATGTATGCATGGTAGTGTCTGACTGGTGTGAATTTTGTCTCAGCTTGTCTATTTTCCTTGGTTTTATGCACCTTTCTTCCTGTACGTGAGTTTTTAACTCACGGTCACGTATACATGTGGTTTTCTCTGCGATTTCTGCGTATACACACAGGTTTACTGTGAACAGTCGCGTATGCCTTTAGTTTTTCCCTTTTGTGGAAGATAAATGGTTGCTGGGTGAATTTTGATGATTGATGAGTCTCCTTTGGCACTGCCTGAGTCTGTTTATACCTCTATTTCTGACCAGAGATGTTTTTTTTTAGGCTAATTTTTTTTTTAAGAAGGTTCTTGTCATGGCATTTTCGATTTTTTGTTTGGGATTAGTGCATTAGATTTCTTTTACCTTAGTGCTTTTCTTGAGTGCTATTTGAGTGTTCTTGCAAGGTCTGGGGGCTGTAGAATCATTCTTTTTCTTTTTGTATCTCATTTTATCTCAAAAAATCCAAAAACATTTGCTTATCATCATGCATTGCATTTTGCATTTTGCATTGTACTTGCACTAGTTTTGCTTTGGAGTATTAGTTAGGATTTCATATAGGAAAGGTTGCATTCATCATTTGAAGAAAAAATGTGCATTTCACGTAGTAGCATACCCTGTTTTCATGGACACAATGCATTGGCATTGATTGTTAGGTGTGCATTTTACTTCATGTTGTGTCATAACACCATTAGTTGCACGGCCATATCCCTATTTTGAGTAATAAAGCCAATTAAAAACAACGCTAAATTAAAATGAATTACACTCTTTTATTTTCTAGGGTGCACCAACAAGCTTAAGTTTTAGGATCTTGGAATAGTTCATTGTGAGTAAATTCTCCAAGATCACTAAACAACAACATCTATGTGTCTGTCCAGGTGAGTGTGTGAAATCCTTGGTATAACCAGTGTTTCTTAGGATCCTCCTCTCAAAAGGGAGTTAAGCACAAGGCAGTGTGAGCGGTTATTGATTGGGATGACCCCTAGTCATAACTGAGTAGCATCAGAGATATTCCAGGATTGTATTCGTATCTAGGGGCTCTTTCAAGAGTTTCAAGCTTTTCTACCCTGCCCATACGGTCAATCCTGCATGCGACTGTCTGCCTGAGCATTGATTATATTGAGGTGACTTTAGTGGCCTTACTTAGGATATCGAGGGGGTACTTTGCAGGGGTTATTCTGTGGGTGTCCCAGCCAGGTTAGGGTCGGACAGCACAGTCACTTTATGCATTGAAGCTGAGGGCCACAATAGTTGGTTATGTGCCTCCGCTTGTTGTGTATGGGAGTCTCAAGCCTCTCCTAGGTGAGACATACCTGATTCATTTGGGAGCTCACTTATCCTACCCTTGATTGCTTTCATTTGGATTTAGATTTTATTAGTGATTGCTCTGTGCACGATAGCTTGCCTAGGGTTTGTGTAAATAGAGAGTCTTTTCTATTTTTTTAGTCATTATGGATTCGGGTACTGCTCCTTGCCATTCTCATCATTTAGCAGGACTTTCGCCTTCTACTTCTCCTCCTCCTTTGGGAGAGAGACCTAGACATTCTAGGCGGACTACTTCACACATTGATTCACACACCATGGGAGACCATATAGAGGATATTCCTGAACCACCTTCTCCCATTCGTGTAGACGATGGGGAGTTTAATCCCACCTACAATCCTTCACCCAAATTGGCTGAGTTAGGTCCTATGATTTCTGAGATATGAACCTTTCATGATAGACCTACTCACTCTCGGGTTGATTCCCCATTGACGCATTACCGGTATGGAATGCTGGAGGATGTTGAGACTCATTTTGAACCCACCAGCACTAGCTATGGTAGTTATGGTATGTCTGGTTTTCCCACACATGATTTGGCATTTCATGTCGAATCTAACTTCGAGCCTAACACTATGCCTTGGGGCACTCTCATTCCTTACCATGCAGAGAGGTTTGGGAGCACTAGTCACATTGCACCTTCCATCCCGGTGGTGGAAGTCACATCACATATTCCTCCTAGGTCTAGGGTTAGCGATCCTATTAGGATACTAGACTCGAGACGAGTGACTATAGGGAATAGTACATACATTATTACTCCGGTCCCTCCATCCTCTATCCCTACTTCTTCAAATGTTCACCCTCCACCTTATTCACGTGGTCCTTCAGGCTGAAACGTTGCTACGAGTCATGTCTATAATGTGGTTACTAGACCAATTTTGTCTCATCTTCATGTACCACCCATTGTTTCAGGAGGTCATGCTCATACTTCTAGAGGTCACATTCCTACTTCTAGAATGTATATTCCTACTTCCGGAATGTATGTTCCTACTTACGGAGTGTCTCATGGGACATCCCATGCGATGAATTATGGGCCCTATTATAGGACGTAGTATGGATAGGGTTCTTCACCTTATGGGGGCGGGTATCAACAACCTTCTTACTCTCCTAATTACAGCTTCGTAGCTCCTACTAGTCAAGGTCCACCACACTATGGTGCTTCCATGCCACCCTATATGGGTCATACGAGAGGAGGGAACTATGGCCAAGGCCATGGTGGTAATCAGACCTATATGAATCAGACCTATCAGGGAGTAGTCCATCGACCTCATCATCCTAGTCTCCCTTCCCTCGCGACGCTGAATCTTCCTGACTTGTCACGATTAATGAATGATCATGTAGCTCATGACCCGGCTTGGTCGGCTGTCCCTACCAAGCTTCCCTCAGACATACCTAAGTTCAATGGAAAACCGAGAGAGGATATGAGAAAACATGTTACTACGTTTCACCTATGGTGCTCTTCGAATTCCTTACATCAGGAGTCCATCTGTTTATGGCTATTTCAACGCACCCTTATGGAGCCTACCATGAAATGGTATATAGAGTTAGCTAAGGGAGCTTTCTCTTTGTTCGATGACCTTGCGATAACTTTTCTTAACCACTTCCAGCTACCAGTGCGTTAGGACGTTGGTACCAAACTCTTAATGACATTTTGGTAAGATAAAGCCACGCATAACTCTGATCATATTCAAGAGTGGCGTAGATAGAAGAGGTTAATTAAAGCCTTTATACTGCTGGAGTTCCTCCTTGAATGGTTCCTCAAGTTGTTATTGCCATATATAGCGAAAGATGTTTCTACATCTAGAGTGCAGAATGAGGAACAAGCAATTTTTAGGGCGTAGGAACTAGACTTGATTTATGCTCAATCCGGTTTGTTATATGATATTATTCCCAATGCTCCGCATTCTAGTTTCGATCCCAAAGTCAAACCTGGACCACATGCCGATAGCATTATGGGTTGTGTAAGTGCGAAACCTGTGGATTCAGTTGTAAAACAAGTCAATCAATTGTCAATCAACCAATCTGCTTTGGGACAAGATACGGCTTCATCTCAACCTACCCAAACAATGAGTGTACTTTCTATGCAATCGTCGGACCAGAAGGGTAACTAGCAGCCCGGACGGAATAGAAAAAATGGTAAAAATAATCATAAGAGTGGGAATAAGAATGAGAATGCTAATAGTAATGACTAGAATGACAGGAATGCTAGGGGGGACAAGAAAGCTAAACGTAAGGTTAATTTCCCTTGCAAGTTATGTAAGGACGATCACCTCACTTACTTGTGCCCTCGTATTGATGAAGCCTAAAGATTCTTGGCACAGGGCCCAACTGTGCTAACTAACCCTTTGCCACACAATCAAAATATGAACTAGAGGTCCCATGACCAGTTTGATGGTGATCAAGATCCGCCGGAGGGTAGTGGTCATGGTTTCATTAACATGGTACGTGCTGTGAAATTTGTAACCCATGCGAAAGATTATGGTTCGTCACAACCCAACCCAAGCAAAGAGCTTGATCCACCAAGGTCCCCTTTGCATATTGAGAAACCTATGGATAAACCTAAAACTGCACCCCGCATTCCTAAGGGAGTCCTTAAGCATTCGGGGCACAATCCAAATGCTCGAGCCGCCCAGAACTATTTAGTTGTCAAGGTTTTGGGCCATACTCCTTGTGCGATGTCTGCATTGGAAGTGCTTCAGAGTTGTCCTTCACAAAGGAAGGCGTTGCTTTCTACCCTTGGTGTGAATGATGATGATTCTTCCTCCATGATTAAATTTGAAACCGCGGGACTTCAGCCTCGCTTTCCTTACTATGTGTCTCTTTTGATTCATGTAGAGTGTCTTAATATGACCATTAAGTGCACTATGATTGATGAAGGCGCTGTCACTTCTGTGATGTCTTTATCATGTTGGAAGGGTCTGGGTTCCCCTAAGCTGTCTAAATCAGCAACCATGTTAACTACATTCGATGGGAGATTATTTAGGCCGCATAGCATCCTTCCTTCCCTTAAAGTCCGTTTGGGAGGAAAGACCATTGCGATAGAGGTCGAGGTGGTTGATGCACCCCTTGACTACAATCTCTTGCTGGGTAGGAATTGGATGTACAGTATGCAAGTCGTTTCTTCTTCCCTATTCTGCATTGTATGCTTTCCACATAACGGGAAGATTGTAATGATTGATCAAATGACATTCAAGAATCTGTCTGTTACTGCATCTTCGGGAGCTTCGATCCCGATTGTTGAACACTCTCAGTCGGCAATTGGGAGTGTGGGTGTAGGCATCTATCCATCCCTCATGGGAAGCTTTAGTTGTCCTGCACCGATTCTTATGATAGGATCTAGTTCCGGTGAGGCTTTGACATCTACAAGATCGGTGTCTTTTCGCATGAGTCATATGGAAGATCCTTGGATCCTTCCTACATCGAGTACTCCGAGTGATCCCATCGTGATGGACGTGCCGTTGCCTGCAACTATGATAGCTTATCAAGCTAATCTTAAGTGTGTTGCAGAGCCTAGTCCTTCCTCTTCATGGACGGAGGAGGAGGACCCTTATGTGCTGCTCACATGGGAAGTACAGTCTTCTCATGTGCACAACTGCCTTGATACAGTTTTCCCTTCAGATGAAGCGATTATTGAGGCTATGTTGGGAGTTGAGCCACCATGGGAGGAATTCCATCATAGATCGTACTTTCTTCCCGAGCTTAACTGCTTGGAGCATGAGGATTTTAGGGTGATTCTTAGTCAGAGAGTTAGTAGTCCTATGGTTCCATTAAGCTCTCCTGGTCAGATGGCTGATGGAAACATGGCTAACATATCTTCAATGATTCCTATCAACATCTCTCGCAATCCTGGCAGAGTAGAGAATGTCTATATTGGGGCGAAATGTTCCCATGCTGAGATTCTAGAATACACCGAGCTATTTAAGGAATTCTGTGATATTTTTGCTTGGTCATGTGATGAAATGCTAGGTATCGACCCTCGTATTGTCGAACATGAGATGAAGACTTACCCCAACACTAAGCCTATTTGACAATGCTTGCGGGTGGTGAATCCTAGGAAAGCACCCACGATTAAGGCAGAGATAGAGAAGCTGTTAAAATCTGGTTTCATCTATCCCATTCCCTTGACGGAGTGGGTTTCAAACCCCATTCCAGTGGATAAGAAGCAGGGACCGATCCACATATGTATTGATTTTCGTGATTTGAATCGTTCCTGTCCTAAGGACAATTTCCCCACACCATTTATTGATTAGATTTTGGATGAGTGTGCAGGTAGTGAGGTTTTTTCCTTTCTGGACGACTTTTTTGGGTATAATCAGATACAAATTAAACCTAAGGACCAACATAAGGCTGCATTTATTTGTCCTTGGGGAACTTCTGCATATTGAAAAATTCCTTTCGACCTTAAAAATGCTGGAGCTACATTTCAGTGGGCAATGACCTTGATCTTCCATGATCTCAAGTCAATCATCGAAGTATTTTTGGATGACCTTGCTACTCATTATCGTATGAGAATGCGTCATCCCTACCACTTGAGATTGGTATTTGAAAGATGCAGGCATTATTTGGTTAGATTAAATCCTCATAAGTGCATATTTTGTGTGAAGTCAGTTCATTTGTTAGGATTCGTCATTTCTAAAGAGGGTATAAGAGTCGACCCTTTGAAGGTTGAGGAAATACTTCAGTTGTCTCCCCCGAAGAATATTCGTCATCTTCAATGTTTGCAAGGCATGGAAAACTTCTTATGGAGATTTGTTTTCAACTTTGCCAATTTGAATAGAGGCTTCATGCATCTACTGAATAAGGACACCCCCTTTTGTTGGGATGAGAGAGCCTAGGAGTCCTTTGATGCACTCAAGCGAGCCCTAGAATCGGCCCCGGTGATTAGTCCCCTGGACTATAGCCATGATTTTCTATTTTATGTGGCCACGTCCATGGAGACGATTGGTATGGTTTTGGTTCAAGAGGATGAGGAGCTCCAAGAGCATGTTCTGGAACCTTACTGACACAGAGATTTGTTATTCTCATGTCGAGAATCTTGCTTTAGCTACAGTACATGCGGTTCAGTGGTTGATACATTATATTCTCCTTTGCCAAACCTTGGTTGTAGCCCATGTCAATCCATTTCAATTATTCCTCACTCAAAGGATGATTGAGGGAAAATATAATAAATGGATTGTCATTCTGCAAGAATTCGATCTCGAATTTGTTTCGGCAAAATCGAAGAAGTCTTTAATTTTTGCAGAGCTTATATCGGATTTCCTGAGCGAGGCCGAGGAGTTGGTTTGTGAAGATACGTTTGTTGATGAACACATCTTCTTAATATCAACTTTCGATCCATGGTATGGGGATATCATAATATATTTACAAACATTGAAGACCCCTACTCACCTCTTGTGAGATGAATGACGACGATTATGTCACGTCTCTAAGAACTACCTCATAGTGGATAACACTTTGTACTGCTGCGGGGTAGATTCCATTTTACGATGTTGTTTAACTCATGAAGAGGCTGAGGTAGTGCTAAATGATTGCCATGGAAGGGCATGTGGTGGTCATTTATCTGGGCTTTCTACAGCTCAAAATATCTTGAGAGCGGGTTATTTATGGCCGTCGATCTTTAAGGATTGTGTTGATGTGGTCAAGAGGTGCCACCCTTTCCAGGTTTTCACACGTAATATGTGCTAGAAACCTACCCCGTTACATCCCATTATCACCGCCAGTCCCTTCACTAAGTGGGGGCTCGATTGTATGGATTGCAACCCAGCTTCGGCTGGGGGCACCATCACATTATAGTGGCTGTTGACTACTTCACGAAATGGGATGAGGCTATGCCTATAGTAAAATCCAACGATGAGATAGCTGCCCACTTCGTATTCAACCAAATTATTACTCAGTTCAAGATTCTGAAAGAGCTTGTCACTAACCATGGCTCACACTTTTAGAACCGTATGATGGAAGAGTTGGCCTCAAAGTTAGGGTACAAGTAAGAGCATTCCTCCTCTTACTACCCTCAAGTGAATGGATAGGTAGTAGCAATGAATAAATCACTCAAATCCATTCTCCAATGAACCATCACACAAAGCAAGAATAATTGGCACATCATGTTATATCCTGCTTTGTGGGTATATAGAACCATTGTTAAGACTGCCACTGGTTTTTCTCCATATCAACTTGTACATGGAGTGGAGTCGATATTGCCGGTTGAATGCGAGATTCCTTCTTTAAAGCTAGCTGTAGAACTCTTACCAGACACTTCACCATTGGAGGAGCATTTGGTCCACCTTGAGCAACTTGATGAGCAGCGTCGGGATGCCTTGGTAGCACTAGAAGTCAATAAACATTGTGTAAAGGTCCAATATGATAAGTTTGTCCCTCCAAGGAGGTTTAGTGAGGGAGACTTGGTCCTTTTGTGGGATCAACCAAAATAACCCTTGGGGGCGGGGAAATTTAATCCTATGTGGCATGGTCAAACGTGTATTAGAGAAGGGTGCTTATGAGTTAGTGGATTACGAAGGAACAGCCTTGGCAGAGCCTAGAAATGGGCTCTATCTCAAGAAGTACTATGCATGATTTTCAGCCAAGGCTGCTTATTGTGTATTAGTGTACATTTTGCATAGTTAGGTATTTTTCTTATCGTGATCATGTTTATGATTAGTTTCTGTTTCTTTTGGCAAATGTCAATGGAATATTCCACCTACATAGGATTTGCGGATGGTGCAAGCCGTCACACTCAACACTTAGCCTCTGCTGCTTAGGTGATTTATACTCCTATGGGTCAGGTAATGTCTTTAGGAGGTGTATGTCTACGGCCATATTCCAACAATGTTGCTGAATATAGTGCCGTTATTGAGCTTCTACGGGATGCTATTTCACATGGTTTTATCTCTCTTGAGGTACATCTTGATTCGGAGTTGGTAGTGTCATAGCTTAATGGTTTGTACCATGTTAGAGAAATGTTGTTATTGGCATTTGTTTCATTCACAGTAAATTCATCACAAACACAATTTTTTCACATGTAAATAAATAAACTGATCACCGTAAAACTTTTTTATATATACATCCAAAATGTGATGATACATAGTGTCATGATACAAAATTGGGGCTCTCAAGCCACCAACATATAATACACGGTAATACAAAATGTATAGAATCATAGGTATCTAATCCTATGGAGGAGGAGGAGGAGGGTTGTGATCATGGAAGGTCACTATGGCTCTAGCTAGCCGTCAGAATAATCGCACCCATGCATGTGGTACACCAACCACCTGGTGCTGCATAGCCTCAGGCAAGTATTCGACTTGTGCCATGGGAACCCTATGTGTTAGTCTCACAAAATTGGTATGAATGCTCTGGAGCATCAGCTCTGCATCCACACCCATGATATCATCTCCTCTTCCCCTCCGTCTATGACGAAGGAATCCTTCTGGCCGCTGTGGTCCCACATCTGCACACAAATGGTAGATGTCACTATGTATTGTCATGCAAAAATATGTCTTTTGATTCCATATAATCAAAAAATACAAAAAAATTAAATAACTCAAAAAAAAAATTATAAGACAGGCTTGAGATTCGTTACCTATATCGCCATATGCCGATCCTGGTGGTAGCGACATGTCCAGGCCCCCCTAAAAATCTATCCCCGCATAGGGGTAGTCATCGATGGAAACTATCTATCGTTGCCACCACGGAAAGAATTCAGCTGGATATGGGTTGGCCACCCTACCACCCCCCAGTCTGCGCATCGCATCTGCCCAATGCCATTGGGCCGGATCTTGAACCCCGTGAAGAGGAATGTCCACTCTAGGGCTCAATCCTGGAACATGCTCGAAGAAAAACGTGCTCAGTATACTACTGAACCTGAAGTTCTGCACTCTGTCTACCTTACACTCACTGAGCTGATGTTTCATGTTGCTCAGTAGTGTAGTGCTCTAGTCATAAATAGTGGGTCTCATGCACTTCACTACATAGAACATCAGAGGCCGTGAGGCCTGGTGGAGTGATGCCAAGCCTGCTATCATGCCCAATGTCAATAGTATGGCCTTTAGGCCTAGCACCTGTATAGCATTGGTAGGGACTTGAATCCCCACCTTCTCTATGTCTGGATAGTAGTACACCACAATGTACTCATCGATAGTCAGGCCACCTCCTGGCCCACCATGAGAATGAAGGTTCACCACTTCCCCTCATCTAGAAAGCCTAGTAATGAAGTATATGTCCTCCACCTCTATAGTGAGGGACATCCCATCTATCTGGAAGGACTCCGAGTTTGGATCCCAGTAATCCACTAGCATCTGTAATAGTCTTGGCTAGGTCCTCAAACCAACAAGACACCAAAACTTATAGAGTCCACATGCACGTAGAGCTTGTTGAGCCATTAGATCGGCCCTTACTACTTCCTCTACCTCACCATGTTCACACTCTCTCCACTCTAGGACCATCTGGCACAAGAAATTCCCAATTTGCCCATTAGATTATTGAAAAAACCTTATGCGTGGCCTCATACGTGACTATTTTCAAAACAACCATGTATGTACACTAGTTTGGGGGCATTTTCCGCGTATATCAAGCCCTATACGCGAAAAAACCCTCGATTTTCGTGTGGGCCGCAGTGCCCATTTTAGTTTGGCCTAGAAATCTTAATTGAACATGGAATTTGATAAAAATTGCATCAAAATGAAAGAGAAGAGCATGGATCAATACCTGGAAGAAACGGTAGTGGATTCCACCAGCTGGATCTCCTAGAATTCGCTATGGAAAATCTGAGCTCAAATGTGTAAAAGTTTCAAATTTTTTATAATATTTTGAATTGTTTACTATTTATAGAAAATTTTCAAATATTTGAAAATTTTTACCCCCTTTCCTATAGTTTCAACATTTTCTAACCATTTTGGACCGTTTTTGACATAATTCATGATGTAGAGGACCTTTTTCAGTGCCATTTTAGCCGTTGGACTGACCTGTTCATGTTGATCTCAGGTATCATGTCTAAATTGGCATATAGGTTATGTTTCATCACTATTTGCATTTTGCATGACCTTATGACCATTTCATAATAACCTTAGGTACGAACACACTCTATTATGTCACGGAACCTTCTTGCTGCTTTAGAAGTGGCATGCTATGAGTGGTAGAGCTTCACCTTACATGAATACCCTAGTTAGCACCTTATTTGCATTTGGTGCCCATGCAGACGTTTTCTCCTTTAGGGTGTGGGAGTCCATTGTATAGTATTGCCATGACATTTCGCAAGAGGCTCATACTCCTCTTGATCTTTTTCTAGCCTATTTCCCTCAGGACTCCCTCATGTCAAGTTGTGAATGCATTATCATGAGCTTTTCCTACCTTATTGAGATTTATGCCAGCTCCCCTGAAATTGTTTTTCAGCCATATAGCCCGAGCTTGTCTCATGTCTAGCCATGCAGAGCCATTTTTTATATCCTTCGCAGCTTGTTTCTGTTTTTTACTGAGAGGGGATTTTCCCTCGAGTGTCGATATCCTACACTGGTATCCTTGCATTGAGCATAGGTATGTTCCACTACTTGGAACTAGTTTGTTTTCCCTTATGACACTCGTCTCCTCCTATTTTGTGACTATAAAGCAATTTTATTCTTTTTCAAGCTTTTTAAATAACTGAAAAAGTCCAAAAAAAAATCAAAAAACCAAAAAGCCGGACAAGGAAAGATGTTATCTGTGGCAGTTGTCGAGTCATGTCGCCTTCAAATAGAGCACTATATATCACATCCATTGGTTGGGTTTATAGTTTGACTTTAGGAGCTGTGCTCGTTTATCTGAGTTTATCTCCACCGACTGGTTAAGCTTCCAGTCCCTATGGAGCCTCTGTCGTTTCCTCCTATGTCACAGAGATGTCCCAATTTGTATATAGAGCCTATGCTGCCTTCATTTAGTCACCATACATTGTTATGCTCTTGTTCAAAGGAAGTTGAATCCTAAGTCGGCCATTCCTCAGTTATCTTGACTTTGCATGTCGGCCATTCCTGGTACAGTTCCTGGTTCGTGCACCTTATGATCGAGTCCTTCCACATTATATATCTTTGCTGAGTACCTCGTGTTGGATGATGGGGGATGCCTTAATGCCCTCCTTCTAGCGGATTTCATCCCATCAACTTCATATCATTTATTCTAGGATTGGAATCTAGAGTCATTTTGAGTGCCTTGAGACTTGCAGTCATTAGTAGTAGGTTCTCTTGCCATCGACAGTCTTTGGGAATACATCAATGTCCCTTGATCAATGGATCCTCTTAAGTGTTTGACCTCAACACATTTATTCACACTTGTTAGTTTTCACTCTAGTACCTTGATTCCAATTTTCATTATCGGTGGGTGATCTCGCGTCTGTTAACAATATACATCAATGACCAGTAATTAGATGATGGACTACTATGTTCGACCTCGACACCTCTATTCACGTAGTAGGACATGTATTCGTAGCGGTTTGTGTAGAATACTTTCAGATTGGTGGCATCTCTTATATGCTACCTCCTTGATCGTGCCATTGTTCATGAGATTTCAGCGCTCGTGATTTGATTCCAGTATATGTCATACATTTCCAGCCACTATGGAGATCTTGATCTGTTATATATCTTCAGCCATTATGGAGATCATGATCCTTTGTATATCTTCATCATGGAGATTCTGATCTATGTATATTGTACGTGGCGATGACCACTTATGTGATATCTTGTATCATGCCTATTCATGTCCATTGTACTCTTATGTATCCGGGACTGCTATATGTATTTGTGGTTATGTGCAGAGTTGTATTATTGTACTATGTTGATTGGGTGGCTGGTCTTCCATTTGGGATCCTTCATCACACCACTTCTGGGATGGAATTATAATGTATTTCAGCCATCATATGACCCCTCTGACCTCACACATTAGGGGGCATCTGTTATATCTGATTTTACCACTCCAGGTGAATCACACTTTGTATGGCCTTCCCCTGTCCCACTGCAGACTCCTTAGACCCCTTAGATCATTTTTTGTCCTTTGATGTTTCCTTGATCATCCCTAAAAACATGTGAAATATGATACATGTGACTTTTAAACCTATAAGCGTGTATATACGTGGGTTTGACCACTAAAACCACATACATCGGGATGTGTACAAAAATCCAAATCCTTTTGGAGTTTTCCTTGACATGGATCCGACTCACTTGACTCCTGGCCTTCCTTATGCCTTGAGATCGCTCAGATTCGACCTTTCATTACCCCTTTGAAAAGCTATATAAGGAACTCTATGGTACATTGAAGGCATATGAGAGAATTGAGAGCAAATAAACTATAGTCCATTGTTTCCAGAACTTATGCTTGTGTCTGCATCCCTTTGTCCCTTGGAGCACTTTTGTGTTCTTCCCAAGCTTTCCTTTTGCTTGTGAGCTTGCTATCGAGAGATGGAGGATTGAGGTGGTGGAGGCCCAAGTGGGGGATTCAGTTTCTCCGATTTGCAGACGTGCCGTTAGAGGTTGTATCTATTGTAATCTCTGATTTATATTAATAGAAATATCTTTTCCTGTCCAATAATGTGTGTTTGAAAGAATATTTTATCCATGGGATTATTTCAAATGATTATACATTATTGATTATATATGCTAGAATAGATCTAACACCATGATATATAGTATGCCTGTATTGTTTACTTGTTGTTGAGGAAGTAATTTATCAATTCAAGCTAAAGTTGGAAAGCTCAACGGGGATCTACTTCAACCGTCCGGAATAAGGTATGAGGTCTGATCCTTTAGTGTTAGACATTTAATTTCTATTGCATATGGGAAAGGATTGATTTCTAGAGTCAAGCTGTCTGTTGTGGTACCCCAATCCATAGGAATTTCTATCCGTAATAGTTGGCTTGTGGAAGTAAAGAAACTAACCGCTGAATCTACCACTCACACGAGGAAAAGTGATCATGACGCAGGAGACCATTCCGTTTCCTAATCTAAAAGAGCAGGGAAACATGGGAGCATCCACTTCATGAAATTTTTAGCATGGATCTATTGTACTAGATGGCATCCACAAGTGCTTCCTACAGCGGATGGTAAGGCTCCATGACCTATGAAACTAAGTGACTAGATCCCCAGCAAGTAAAGGATCACTCTGCTCATGCCCTCACACATGTTGATGCCAAATACACTTGATGACAGAGTATACAAGAATGATGACTAGTCATTTCTAGGGTCAGTCTTGAAGCCTTATATATACTACTTTCAGAGCAATCGGAGTGAATTAACATATCTACAGAAACTGTTTTTTACTTCTCCATGAATCTGCAAAGGCTCGAAGAGTTTGATGATGAATATCTGGTTTGAGAAACTTGTCATCTAGGGGTGTTGATGGTTGGTGGGAAGCTTCCACACTTGCCCATCACCTTTGTATTGCATTCCAAGAACAACACCAGCCATAGAGGTCCAGACGTGATACCCATGCCCCTAACGACGTGGCGCCTGGACACTTACTCCACATAAGTGTTTTTCCAGGAACCCCTGATAGCATCATGCCCACCAAATCCTCCACAGAAGGGGATAGTCATTGACTATTCCCTGTATAAGCATTTGTTTAGATGGTAGTGTCAGGGGTTTAAATCCCTAACAGCCCTATTTGTGAAGTCCACTTTCTAAGTGTGATGGGGCTGGTGTAGATATGCTACACCCTATTTCCTATGGGAGATATCACCTCACTGGAGGTGAGAAGTACAAGAATGACAAGCCACCCCACAAGTTTGTCTCAACTAGAATCAATGCGTAACTTCTTCCAGAGCCCACGGCTAATAGTGTTACTCGGTGAGGAAGGAGGTGGTGGATGTGATTGAACTGGGAAAGATGCAAACTGCCTTGCCAGTGCATGCCCATGCAGAAAGCTACATTTGAACATGGTGGGAGCACATGCTTCAGGTAGGAAGGAGGCAATCTGTCGTAGCGGCCAAGCACGTCGAACTGTTACTCAGGCCGAATGCGACCGCCAGCGCCATGATGTTTATTTTTTATATTTGTAAAACATGGCAATAGTTCCACTCACTATGTTGTTAACGCATGACAGTGACTTGTAACAATTTTCAAAATCAGTAGTATCAGCATTAGAATTGTATAAATACACTCCTAATAGAGGGAGAAGGGGATTTGGTTGGATTGGGAAACATTCTAGGGTTGAGGCTCTCCATTGTAAATAAGATTTGATGCCTGTGTTATGAATAAAATTACGGAGGAGGAGTTGATTCTCATGGCAGAGATTCATGTTTCGTTGCTTTTCCCAATATGTATCTTCTTTTACGTGCAATGTGTTTCTTGTTTTCACTATAGTCTGTTGATTGCTTTCATGTCTACAACTTAGTGTATAGTAGTTAGGAATTCATACTCATTGTGCTCCAGCTGTTGTTTCAGACATTTATCAAGTTTCTTCTAAAGTTGCATGGAATTCATATTACTAGTGCTCCATGTGACAGGTTGTTCTCTCTCGTCCTCCAACCGCCCGCTAAATATCTCCTGATTGGGAGATCAGTGGCTACCTTGCCTCTGTTTGCAACCCCACGCCATTCCTTTCCTTATGCAAGTGTTCCCTACGTAGGTTTTTGACTCCATTTCCAATGGTCCCTTACATCGATAATCCCACCGTACATCTCACCTTGATACACTTTGTCCCATTCAGGATCCTTGCCCCCTGATTATCCTTGACTGAAAATATTATGCGGAGTAGACTCTAAAGACAAAATGAAAGATGCCTCTTTGACTGTGTAGGGTTGGAGGAAGAGTCTAAAGTGGTTCTACTGTTACTCGGGAGCGAGCATCCCCTTAACCTTGGGGCTCAATCCCAGTGCTAACAAACTAGCGCCGCTGTTGGGGATGAAATTGAAGATCCTCCCTGGGAAGAATGAAAAAGATTCTAGATCTCGTTGCTGATGGTGAACAATTGACCAGACATCAAGAAGGTTGAGCAATTTTCACCTGGTGACTCCACTCTTGAAGGATTCATACTTCAGCGACTCCGCTGGTGGTGTGACCCAGAAATCAAATGGCTGAGGAAAGCTGGCAGACTCCGTCTGGAAAATGGACCCCTCATAAAGCTTAGAAATGCATCGTGGAAGGTCAAGATACTTGGGTTTGTGTTTCTTCCAAGATGCCTTATCCTATCTTGTAAGTTTGCTCTTGTCTTTTCCCAGATTTATCAAAACAGCCTTCTATGGTTCAACTCATTTTTAATAGAGCTATGAGTATATTCTTGTTTATCCTTCTTTACAAACCGAAAGCGTTGCATTGTCTTATACATCTGATTATGGCCTATATTTTTATCCAGGGGATCACAATGTCAAAGGGCATCCCTGTGAAATTCATGAAACCTTGGACGATAGCTTAGCTATTGTGCCTAACCTTGTCTCTCCTATTTCTCCAAGCCGATACAAACCACTATAGCTACCCCCCATCCTCCATGATTTTCCCACAAAATATTACAAGTACCTACCCAATTTCAATGGAGAATCCCAAGACTTGACTGCTGAGAAACATTTACAAGCCTTTGAGCATTTCTCTGACCTTTTTGAGATAGATCATGATGATGTATGCATGCTGGCTTTTTCCCTATCCTTGTAAGGAGATGCCAAAGTATGGTTTAAACACTTGCAGCCTAAGTTCATTAACACTTGGGAAGGGTTTTCTTGCACCTTCCTAAATTTTTGGGGTAGGAGAAGGCCATTGGAGAAAATACTTTCAGAGTTTTATTCCCTAAGGAGGCATGAGGATAAGGCCATATCTAGTTTTAACAAAAGATTCGCAAGCTTTTATTATAACATACCTAAGGAAGTCCAACCTCTTGAGAACGCTGCTAAGATCTATTATGCAGCTGCCTTTCCTTCTGACCTGTCCTTGCTTCTTTTGGAGAGAAAATCAACCACCTTGCAACATATGTTTGCTGATTGTTTGGAGGTTGAGGAAAACCTTACGATGTCCAAGAAATTGTCAGATCAAGATAATGATGATGAAATAAAAGACACATACAAATTGGTTAGGCCCTACAAGCATAATGGGGAGGTCTCTGGCATGTCAAAGCTCTCTCCTGGTATGTAGAAAGCTGATTGGCCTGATGCAGGAGCAGGTAGTCTTGCAGGATTGTTCTCTGAAAATGGTGACCTGCACCGCCCCTAGTCCACAAGGACGATTTTAAGAAGGATTTTGGTACGCCTGTGTATGATGAATATGAAGAAGAGTACCTGTAGAATATACAGGATGAGCCAGTTATTGAAACAAATCCTGTTGATAAAAAGAATCAAGATGCAATGCAAAGTTAGAAGGTTGAAGCGGGAAAGGACGATAAGGGCACCGGAGGTGATAGCCTACCCTTTTGTTATGCCTCTTTTGAATTAATACGACACATGATTAAGGCCTCCAAGCAAAAGAAAAAAGAAACAGAGATGGTTCATACCAGAAGCATGTACAGGAAAGAAGACGATGAGAAGAAGCGGCCAGAAGCGCCACCTCACACAAGAGGAATATGCCTACTCGGTTCCATTGGAGAAGCATGCAACCTCCCTCTTGAAGTACATCAAGATCTTATTACAGAAGTTTCAAGCAGAAAGTAGGATGTTCCATTGAATAAAGGTTCTGTGGGTCCTCTTTTACAATCTTCCAAGTGTCAGCCTGACGAATCTCTAGAAGAAGGAAGCTCCGGATGGCTTTCTTATGAGTAGGTGACAGAACATGCTGGAGGTTTTCGTGTTTTCTATGACACTGTGGCCGAATATATGGAGGTTCTAGGTGAATGAAATGATTGGTTGCATCCCTGATTTGAAGATCAGTTTGTTTATCATTTCCTTCTCCCATTATATATTTCATTTCTTCCCATCAAGCACAATGAGAGAACAAAACTATTAGGAAATTTGCTTGATTGGATTCATTGGAAGTTTGATTTCACTTAATCGGACTTGTGTATAAAGTTAGGTAGAGTAGGTAGAAAAAAAATAAGCTCAGCAGTCATCAAGAATTTCCTTCATTACTGTTTTAGTTTTTTTTCATTTTTCAGTTACAAGCACAGGTTTACAGTCACCAGCATAATTTGCAAGAGTGGCATGAATTCGCTGAAGCAGTAACTAAGAGCATAATGGAGATGTCAAAGAAATATTGAAGGCAGTAAAATGGTTTTGGCACTATGTCTACGGGGGTTCTTTGCTACCTCACTGGGAGGATAGCATCCCTAGTGGAGCCAGTTTTTAACACTCCAATTTTTAACAGTTGATTTGAGATCCTTATAGGAGTTCGATGAGGGTCCCATCCTCGCTAACTTCATGTGAACTCTCCTTCAAGTTATCGGAAGTGCAAGGAAAAGGAGAAAATGGAAGGTGTGCTGAAGGCATTGAGGGAGGCTTGGAATCAAAGGATGAGATTGATCGGAGGTGGATCAATGGCTCCAAACCATTTCGCATAAGCGGACATGCTCGACCAAAGCCGGGTTTCCAAATTGCAAAATGGGTTAAAGGTTGGAAACATTCTACGGTCAAGATGTGATCTGAGTCAGATCTATGGCCTTAATCAATTTCACAAGCCATACTTGCGTGGGTGAAACCGCGATTTCAAATCACAAAAGAGGGGTAGTGGTTGCGAAGATCAACGACCGCGATAAGAAAGGAGAGAAATCTACAGCCACAGTTTATTTTGTAGAATGGACTAGCACGGATGAATGCCAAGGCTTCTCATTGCGAAAGATAATCAGGCCCACTTAGATCTATGGCTACCTAAAGGGTCAGTTGCGATCGATGGTTGAGAAAATGTCACGATCCAGAACTGCTCGCAGTGTTCAAAGGAGAAAAGTTGGTGGCAGATGGAATGGAACATGGATGGAGGAAGTGAAATATTCCTTAGATTGGATGGTTGGGAAGGGTCCCAGGGTACAGGTTTCACATCTAGTGCTGAGATGACAGTGGAGGAGACATTCATGCATGTAATATACATCCTTGTGGATTGGCCGATTTCTCTGACACCATTTGTAGCACGTGTAATGGTGGAATCATCCCTTTGCTAGAGTCATGTCATGATAGGTGGCTCTTTGTGTGAGTTGGCTTGTGGAAGTAATGAAAGTAATTGGTGAATCCGCCACTCACACGAGGCAAAGACAACACGACGTAGGAGACCATTCCGTTTCCTACTTCAAAAGAGTAGGGAAACGTGGGAGCGTCCACTTCATGAACTTTGCACCATGGATCTATTGAACCAGATGGCATCCACAAATGCTTCCCACAACGGATGGTAAGGCACCAAGACTGATGAAACTAAGTGACTAGATCCCTAGCAAGTAAAGGATCACTCTGCTCGTGCCGTCACACATGTTGATACCAAATACACTCGATGACAGAGTGTGCAGGAATGATGACTAGTCATTGCTAGGGTCAGTATCAAAGCCTTATATATACTACTTTCAGAGCAATGGGAGTGAATTAACATATCTCCAGAACTTGATTTTTACTTCTCCACGAATCTAGAAAGGCCCAAAGAGTTTGACAATGAAGATATGGTTTGAGAAACTTGTCCATCTGGGGGTGTTGATGGTTGGTGGGAAGCTTCCACACTCACCCGTCACCTTGGTATTGCATGCCGAGAATGACACCAGCCATCAAGGTCCGTACATGATACCTGCATCCCCAACGACGCGGGGCCTAGACACTTACTCCCGGTAAGTGTTTTTCTAGGAAACCCTGATAGCCTCGCACCCACCAAAGCCTCCATAGAAGGAGACAGTCATTAACTGTTCCCTATATAAGCATTTGTTCAGATGGGAGTGTCACGGGTTTAAATCCATAACAACCCTGTTTGTGAAGTCCACTTTGCGAGGGTGATGGGGCTGGTGTAGATATGCTACACCCTATTTCCTGTGGGAGAGCTCACGTCACTAGAGGTGAGAAGTACAAGAATGACAAGCCACCCCACAGGTTTGTCTCAACTAGAAGCAATGCGACACTTCTTCCAGAGCCCACAACTAACCATGTTACCCGACGAGGAAGGAGGTGGCGGATGTGATTGAACCAGGGAAAGATGCAAAATACCTTGCCAGTGCATGCCCATGTGGAAAGTTGCATTTGAACAGAATGGGAGCACATGCTTCGGGAAAAGAAGGAGGTATCATACTCGCAATCCACCATAGTAGCCAAGCACATTGAATAGTTACTCAGGCCGAATGCGACCGCCAGTGCCATGATGTTTACTATTTATATTTGTAAAACGTGGCAATAGTTCCACTCACTGTGTTGTTAGTGCATGATAGTGACTTGTAACAATTTTCAAAATCGGTAGTCTCAGCATTAGAATTGTATAAATACACTCTCAATAGAGGGAGAAGGGGATTTGGTCAGATTGGGAAACATTCTAGGGTTGAGGCTCTACATTGTAAATAATATCTAATGCCTGTGTTATGAATAAAATTGTAAAGGAGGATTTGTTTCTCATGGCAGAGATTAATGTGTCATTTCTTTTTCCAATATGTATCTTCTTTTACATGCAATGTGTTTCCTGTTTTCACTCCAATCTGTTGATTGCTTTCATGAATGCAACTTAATGTATAGCAGTTAGGAATTCATACTCGTTATGCTCTAGCTGTTCTTCCAGACATTTATCAAGTTTCTTCTAAAGTTGCATGGAATTCATCTCGCTGGTGCTCCATGTGATGGGTTGTTCTCTCTTGTCCTCCAACCGCCCACTAAATATCTCCTGATTGGGAGATCAATGGCTACCTTGCCTTTGTTTGCAACCCCATGCCATTCCTTTCCTTATGCAAGTGTTCCCTACGCAATTTTTTGACTCCATTGCCAATGGTCCCTTACCCCGATAATCCCACTGTACATCTCACCTTGATACACTTTACCCCATTCAGGATCCTAGCCCCCTAATTATCCTTGACTGAAAATATTATGCAGAGTAGAATCTGAAGACAAAACGAGAGATCCCTCTCTAATTGCATAGGCTCGGAGGCGCAACCTAAAGTGGTTTTGATGTTGCCTTGGAGCGGGCCTCCCCTCAACCTTGGGGCTCAACCCCAGCGCTAACACTACCTAATATAGCTTTACCTTCACTTCAACTGGCTCAATTTGTACAAGATGGTGAATGTTTTTCCTTAGAGCATAGCATTAGTGATTTACTTCGACTAGAAGAAGAAAGAGGAAGAGAAAACAATAAATTCATCGAATATCAACAATTGGTTAAACAATGGTTTGATCAAAAGTATTTTTTCAAGGAGATTTTTAGGTAGGAGACCTTGTTTTAAAATGGTATAAGCCACATGAAGAAAAAGGTGAACACACTTAGTTACAATGATTATGGTAAAGGACATTTACTATTTCTTAACAATTGGGCCTGGGCACTTTCCAATTACGCACACTAGAAGGGTATCAAGAAAGTTACCCAGTGAATGCTCGAATCATTAAGAAATATTTTTCCTAGTTTCTTGTGACTAGGAGTGTACATAATTTTTTTTTTTCCAGTAAAGCGGCTCAAACGGTACCCTAAATCCCTATATTCTTTGTAAAATTCAAAGAGAATACTTAAAAATCAAGTAAACTTGTTTTCCCCTTGAACTTGTTTTCATACCATATATTCAATGGGTTTCTAGAATATGTTTTCAGGCATTAAGTTCCATCATTATCATAAAACTATACGAACGATTGAGAGGAAACAACTAAAAAATTTAAAATAAATTTATTTAATGAGATTACATTAGAACTTAACATAAGTAATGATTCTTTAACTGACACACATTTATATCCCTAGTGTCATTCCTAACTTTTAAGGAGTTCCAATAGTTTCCTCCCCATTCACTAGGTAACTTTTCCTAGAAAGAATTAAGATAGATTGCAAGATAAGAGGTCTAATTAAGATCAATCTTATTATGTTCATAAATATTGGTGGAATAACATCTCATTTTTTGGTCACTAAGCTAAGGGGATGGCTTTTGGTTTTTATCTAGAAGATAAGGGATTATCACAATTCAACTTATTCATGATCTACAGGCATTAGTGAGTGATACTGATATCAAATGGTTACCACACCACAATAGTATCTTGTAATTTATCCCTCAAATAGAGTTTTATGAAATAGCCAAATATGAACTAGAGGACATGAGGTCTTAATATGAAGACGACCTGATCATGATCATAAATTATTTTGGATTGATTCTATCAACATATGGACACCAAACCAGGATAATTCCTTGAAGGTTTTTCAAACTAGGGGACATGGGGTCTTATCACAAGCCAACCTGATAAATTTTCAAGTGTATTCATGAATGGCTCTATCACCATTTGACTACCAAATAAGGATAGTTGTCCTTTATTTCTCCAATTTAACTTTTATTTTCAAAAGTAAAAATAAAATAAAAATATTTTTGCAATAAGACATACGAACTCAAGTTTTAGAGTGAATGGGAAACAACACTATGAATAAATTAAAAGTAAACCTTGTGAAGGCTATTGATGCTTGCTGAAAAAAGAGACAATGCTTGTGGTATTGGGATTCTATATTAATGCCTTAAGTTTCATATTACTTTTTCTTGAATTGCAATTCTTCTCATCTAAAGGAAAACCTGCAATGCACACCTTTGTGTTCTATTTCCTTTATATGACCTATCATGACAATTGTTAGTATGGAATTAAATTTATTTTACTCTAAGAATTGATTCTTTTGGGTACTCATGGTTCTGTGTTTTGTAAAGAAAGTCAACAACAATGTAAGTACATGAGATTCCAATGTTTCCAAAAAAAATGGTGCAATTGAACATAGATAACTCGTTCTTCCTGAGAGCTTCCATTTGTTGTATGGCACAACAATTCCATCTCATGCAAGATTCATGCAAGATGGGAGACCCCTTGCATAGATATTTATTTAAAAATTTATCCATTTTTATACCTGCCTTAGCAGGTATATAGTAATCGGTTGCCCTTTCACCTTCTATTAGTTGCAGCGGACCAAAAATTTAAAATCTGTTTTCTAAAGTTTAGCCTTAGAGTTTGCCAAAAAATATTTTAAATTTTAATAAAAATATTTGCTTTTGCTATTTTGTCAACTTCTAATTGGCCAATCAGAAATGATATCAGCTTTGGAGTTTCGTATCTGGTTTTCACTTGACACATGGATACTATGACATCAGCATTTATTTTATTATTATGTTATTTATAATTCAAAGACTGACTTTATTCTGGAACCAAAATTTGACTTGGAGAGGTTCGAGACCAAGTGCTGCCAATATCTCTTTGCGGAAAGAATTCTTTCTGGAAAGGTTTAATAGCGTTACTGCTACGCCCACTTCAGTCGAACCTGGTTTCAATTTCATCAATCAAACATCCACTGCCCAAGGTTTCACTGCTGAAAAAGATCACAAGCTGATGGATAATCCCGTCTTATGGGTATTGCAAGCTCCGAGTCGATCTGTAGGTTTCCCTACCGAAAACTTGATGCCATGGCTGGGCCAAGTATCTGACAAGTCCGTGTTAGATGCATTCTCATACTTTTCAAGTGATGTTTGTGATTATAATTCTATAATGGCGAATCCATCCATGTACAGACCGGGACCCTGCTTTTCTTCTCTGTTGTACTCCGAAAGATCTCTAGACCAGGATTTGCTGGACAACGCAGGCACTAATTGCATGAATGGAACTGCTCAATACTGGGATAATACTGAGAATAATAATAATAATATGAGGACGAGTAGTAGGAGCAGCAGCTGCAATAGCAACACCGCCAATCTTGAGGTCAATAATGGCGCCGCCTTCGGCCATTTTTGGGGATTCGGTGAGCGATTAGATGCATCTGACATCACCTCCGAAAATGAGCGAAAGGCTCTGCTATTTTTGGAGAAAATAGAGACCGAATACGCTGTTAAGTGGTTTGAAATGCTGCCTCCGTTTTCAAGCCACACACAGGAGGAGACATTGCCAATGTATATTACAACAGACTCCAAGTCTCAAGATCTAGTCTCTCCTAGTAACATAAATAACCATAACCAAGATAC
>LPNX010102637.1:401780-422631 GCA_001517045.1 Pseudotsuga menziesii | reverse complement strand
TTTTACAAAAACAAGTCAAATTCAAATTTAAAAAATAAAAACATAAAAAATAATAAATAATAAATAATAAATAAATTTATAGATAAACTAGATAAATATAAAAAAAAAACCCAATAAATAGTAAGAACACAAATGTTATATTCTCTAAATCTCTTACCTAAATTATTTCAAAGAAATGTAAAGATACAAGTTAATTCTTTTATAAAATAGATCGAAATATTAACAAATATAAAAAGGATTTTAAGAAAATGCAAGAAGTAACTCAACCCAATCCTAGAAATATAATGTTGAAACAAAAATATATAAAATAATATCCTACTAGACTCTAAAGGCATTCAATACTAAAAAGGCATTAAATGCTAAAGTTATTCAACCCTCTCTTCAACCATCTTTTGCTTATTGTCAAAATCATGTATTGCATGAGTCATGCCACCTGTGCACTCAGAAAGTCATTTTAAATATTTGACAGCTTCTTTTGTTGTGTAAAACTCATGCCAATATTTCCCTGTGCATTCCAAATGTGTAGTGTTTTGTCTTCAAACATAAATTACAACGAGATATCAATATCATATTTCATCACTTAATGGTGTTCCCAGTAGCTAAGAAATAACCGACTAACATGAAAGAAAGATTCAGATGCTCAAGTGATACTGTCCTAACATCCAGATACTTTGTCTTAGTTATATTAATTGATACCCTTTAGTAATTTTGGTTGAAGGTTGGTATAAACTCCAGTGCAGAAAAAAACAACCTCAGTTATATGTTTAATACGTGATATCTTGGAAAAGCAAGAGAACATTGATTCCTGATTGGTAACGGTATTCTAGTAAAAAAACAGTGAACTTCTGCAGAATGCTAAAGTAAAAATAAAGAACCAATGAGTGAAATAACAACCAGTGTCACAAGAAAGACCTATTTGAAAGCTTACGAAGAAGAATCTTAACTATACTTGGCTTCTGGCAACCGTATACAGCATCGCAAGATTTCTTGATATTAAAGATGCATTGATAAAACCCCTCATACTTAGGTTGGATGGCCGCAATCTTTTTGTAGGTCGCCATGCTACTGCAATCCAAAAGAATACGTCGAATATCACCAGGAGAAGTTGCGAGCAGTGCTTCTTTGACAACTGTTAGATTATTCATATAGTTTATGTAAGCATTTTCTTCATATTTAAGGTGATTGCATTGACCTAAATTTTGGTGTTGGAGCCGGGAAAGATAGTGGAGAAAAAAGGAAGACCGTATCCACATTGAATTTCGTTCTCCCAATGCCGCTCCCACAGATCCCAACCAGCCATCCAGTTTCTCAGAAAAGTTGACTATACTATTTTTCCCAGAAGCCAAAACGCGTTTCAAAAAGGTTGAGAGTTACTTTTCACAACTATCTTCTAACTGGCATCTTTCACATACACAGATGAATCCCCACGGCCTGCAAGCAATCTTATGAATTTGGCTTGGAAGAAGAACGTTGAAATAGGGGATGGTGATCTCTTCGCCATTATTGATGTCCTTGGTTGCATGAATACTCATCATATCGTCGACGTTGATTCTGGAGGCGTTCGGAATGCAAGAGTGGTTTATGAAAGATGGAATCAGCCAAATGCCGTAGTAATGCCTCATTTCGTCAGGATTCTTCCAATTATTTATGTTTTCTGGAGACATATCATCAAACGCGATTGTGCTTACGATACAGAGGATAGCTTCGGTGCCCAGGTTCTCATATTCTCGACGGATAGTCTTCTTCGCCAAATAAGGCAGGCATTCAAAGGCGAAGTTCGGCAATGCAGGACAGTATGTTTTTAAACCGTTGTCACTTGAAGGGTTAAGGGAACGGAATAACAGCCGTACGTGATCTCCTTTCTTGTTGATCGCATTTACTACATTCGGAACGAGTTTGTTAGACATGGGAGCATACATGAGTTGATGACTGTAATCAAGGCACCTGGCCAAAGTCCTGCAAATAAGCAATACTGTCCCGGATTTCACAAACTCCGTCGTGAACAATCCTCTGCCCTGTCGTCTGCCTGAGTTTTTTATCACTAGAGGTCCTATGAAACCAGCATCTGGTTGGCAATCTTTTGGACTTTCTGCAATCCCCACTATGGCTTCTCCCATATGGAAATACTCGATACACTTTTGACGGTAGAAATAGACGAGAGATTTGGTTACTTCGGAGTTGTCAGACGAAAAAAGCCAGAACAGCAGGCTCCGATGGTACCACTTGGCAATGGGATATAATTTTTATTTTTTTAATTTTATTATTATGACGCCATGTTGCCACATGTCAACTCAAATCCAGATACCAAATTCCAAAGTTTACATCATCTTCTATCCACCAATCAGCTGTTTACAAAATAGTTTTTTTAACAAAATTAAAAAAAATATTTTACAAATCCCCAAGTTATACTTTGCAAAACAGAATTTAATTTTTTATACCTACATCAAAAGAGAGCAACTAATACCAAAGTCAAAAGAGTTTGACTTGCAATCAATTACAATATACTTGCTGAGGCAGGTATAAAAATTGGACTAATAATATCATATAATTAAAAATACGGATACGTTTAAATCGAGAGAAGGAGGTATTGGTGAAATGATCTTATCATCAACGACAATCCTAAATTTTTCGGAAGTTGGGAGTCAAAACATTTTCATTTTTTACTCACAATTTCATTCTCGATTCCCAACACATGAATTTAGTAATATCATTCAGAGGAGAAAATTCAGCAATTTTGAAATAGTGGTAATTATTTAAACTGAACTCTTCGACTCTAACTTTTCACAAGTCAGAGTCTCATTAAACCTATTTCCATATTTTCCCCTTACTTCTAAATCCTTCGCTTTTACCTCGTTTCCCAAAGAATAATAATTATTCAACACGTAGTAGTTAGAACAATGATGAAACTCAAATGAATTTTATCTTCCATTTCTGACTCCTAACATTTGAGTTCTCACTTTGAAAAAGGTGTTGTAAGCTCAAATTTTGTTATAACTTTCATACGATATTAAAATAAATGGAATTAATGATATTAACCTCTCAAAATATAATACTTTTAACATATCAATTAAGACCTATTTGTTCATTAAAATGATTCAAGTTCAGAATCCACCCTCTCTACTATGTGAAGAATTGATCCTATGAATTTATATCTACTTGAGATTTTGAAGCTTCACTTTTTAGCTTACAATTTTTTTCATCTCTTTCTTTTTAAATTCACTCAGTCCTATAAGAAAATATATTTAATTTTTAAATTCACTTAGTCCTATAAGAAATTATATTTAATTATATTTATTCATGCTTGTACAAATATAGAGAAGCAAATGGCTAAGAGAAACATGTCTAAAGCATCAACTAAATACTGGAAAAGTGGCCCTAATTTTACAATATTCTCTGAAACTGATGCAAGGGTATCTGATACCTTATGTTTGGATTAGGCCAGGATCTTTGACGGGGATTATTTCTCCAAATTTAAAGAATATGGAAATTTATATAATAATTTTAGTAAATATGAGTTTCATATGAACATTACGTGACCAATAGTAATCCTGTACATAGATTTAATGAAGTGGGTGATAGATTTTGGTGATATCCCCACCAACAATTTCAAATATTCCAACCAAATGGTGTTCTCTAACATCAAACCAGACACATTTTCCAATATTTATGGGTTGAATACCATAGAACAATAACTAAATCAAGATATCATCCAATCTTTAAGAAACAAGATTGAGCTGGAAGTCACTTGTTAAAGACCTAGATGGATAAACCAAACACATTTGTTGTAAAAACAAATCGAAAGTATTCGATTGTTATTCTTGGGGAATCCTAAAATTAACTAGATGAAATGCTCTACATGTTATATGGAGCATAAAACCGCCATGTTTTCAAGTTGGAATGGGCACCACTAGCTTATTGCACTATAGCCATAGGTAAGATATTCAACTAGGCTCAAATATTTTCCATTAAATTCAAGGATGTTATCATCTAGGCACAAGAAACCCCATATACAAAGAAACCCACCTTTTACTTGTCAACACATTTAATGGATGTGGTTTGCACATTATTCACTTACCCTGCTATGAACTGGAATTTGACAAAATAAAATCCACCTATTCATATATATTGTTTAATTTTGTGGAAGGAAAACTATATACCCTACATTTATGACATATTCGACAATTTCTTTGGACCTCTATACTTTTCCATTTTTAAGAAGAATGCACCATGGATATTCGAGAATACCCTATCACTAGTTGCAACCATGGGGCATTGGTATTGCAAAGAACTCTTCGCCTACTTCAAGATATGGGGAAGAAAAAATTCCACTTATTACGTAGGATCGTTCCATAACAAATGACACTAGAAGAGGTGGATTTCCAAACAATAGATGCTGGTGTATATAGTCATATTTATGCAAACAATATAGGGGCATTTCCCAAGTTTCCCCTATATATTGGAGATTTGGTAATTCAGAATGTGGAACATGGAAATTCCATTGCTAAAGTAATAATCAACTTCAAACTATGGTTGGTTGAAAAAAGAATGCATGACTCGAAAGGGTTCATCCCTGATCTATTTTCTCAACCACATTTGAAAAATACCTAGATTCATGAAACAAATCAAGATGAACTAATGTTGCAGGGAATCCACCGTTTTGAACAGGTCACACGAAAATTAAGTGACACAGAGTAGAGAACACTTATTCATTAGTCCCAAAAATTATTAAAGCTCGGGGTACTTGAAGAGAGGAATAGTTTTTTTCAATAGAATAAAAGGGAGAAAAGGGAAGAAATACAAGAAGCAAGTAAAGGTAAGGAGACCTCTTATAGTACTCCTTAGGCCAAGGACCAAATGTGATTGGAGAAGAAACAAGGAAAACAACCAATTATTGGTTATCCTCCCACTTCTCATCTTTCCAAATTGAACACTCTGAAGCATAAGTCTCAATACCTAAAAGGTAATTCTGGATATACCAAATCAATTTATATTGTTGACTTTGTACCCATTTTTTTTCCTAATATCCTTTGTAAAGGTAGAAGGAGAAAAAAAAACTAGTATCCCAATTCCTAGTTTAAAAACTCATTACTTTATTAATCTGGAAGAAGAAAACCCCACATAGGCAGTTAATCCCACACCAATAATCCTAGAACCACCTCTAACTTGAGCCCTTATTGGTTCTAAAATAGAAAATAATAAGAAAGGGCTAACTAGTAGAGAAAAAAGGAATCAATTGTTGATACCAAAGATAATGTATTGATTCACGTTTCTAAACAAGATCCTATAGCTGAATAAATTCCCCAAGTAATAGAAACTACTCAACCAGATCTTCCGGCCACGAAATATAATACCCATTCTCTCTAAAGCATATAAAATTACTCTACACATGATACCCAACCTTAGATAGTTATACTTGATGCCAGTATTGAAGGCCAAACTAGTCTCCCTGAACCTTCCCAAAAAAACCCTACCTTCCATGATAGATGATTGTCTATCATTAGCACTACAAAATTATTGACTACCACAGAAGAATACACTACATATTTGAGATAAAATGCTATAGTAGTTCTAGGAGATTATAGATTTAAGAATAGGTTTAAGGAAGTGTTTAAAATAACTTACAAAAGAAGAAGAGAAGGTCAGGTACTTTAACAGACATTTACTAGTAAAATTATCTGGAAAGCATCATCAAAGGATCCTCAAAATGGAGCTATTGAGGTAGCAAGATCTATGGGATATTTTACAGGTGCCAACTTTGATGCAGTCTCTATTCTAAACAAATCACTTGATGAAGAGAAGGAAATGAATATGAATATGCGAAATGAAAAGGATACTTTACAAGAAACCACAATAGAGTGGTAATCTACCCCACAAAGGGGTAATATACCCATGAACCCCATTCCACGATTGAGTGGTTAGCTTCTAGAAAGTAACCAATATTTTTGGAACCATCATTCAAAACCTTCATTTGATATAGCTAGTCCACCGCATGGAACTCATGCCAATGGTATATTGAGGGGTTCTGTCAACAACCTTGAGCATATTACCCAACAAATGGAACAAATGTTTGTTCATACTTCACAACCTACAACTTGTTAGCATATGCGGAAACATGCTAAGCCTTCCCTAACTTATAAATTACTCATAGTTCAATCCATGGACCTTAGGGGAAAGAAGAAGAACTATAAGGGTAAACACAATGTTAATCCTTCCCAAACTCCTGAAATTGTCATAGTTCAATCCATGGAACTTACAAGAAATAAGAATAAATACAAGAGTAAGTAGAATGCTAATCCTGTGATGGTAGATGCACTAAAACCTGCTCAAGATAGTGGGAAACAATAACCCACTATATTGATGCAACCATTATATGTTGTCTAAATGTCATACCAAGCTATTCAAATGGCATCGACATATTTGGATCAAACTACTCCTTTGATAAAGGAATATGATCTGGTTACTTGGCCCATTTTGGTTGTGAGCTCTCCCATCTCACTTGATTTCTTGTATGGAATTTTATCATTAGATGAAACTATCGTTGAAGTCATAAACATTTGGCTGTACTCACCTAAGGACATCTCTTGTGGGGCCAATGGAAGCATTCTTGGTTTAAATCTAGCTAAGCATAGGCGCATCCTTTGAATGTTTCTTGAAATTGACATGTATACTTGGAGGCTGCATATATGTTTAGGTTATACCTCTTTGAATATGAATTTAAACCTTTTCAACCCAAACTTGCCATAGGGTTGAACCTATTGGAAATTAGTGGGTCATCCCCTCATATCTGTATTTCCCACCATTTCGATAGAATAGCCTACTGAACATGGGACAACCTAGTCAGCACCCCATTTCCATTTCGATGCCGATGATGAGTTATTCTCATAGGCATGGGATCCCAATGAGTCCAATCATTACCTCGAGTTTAATACCGCATACTTCTCTTCCATTAAGTTCTGACCATTTCATAATGGGATGCCTATTTCATGTCAGTTTACACAAGCATGTGTTAAATTATCTGCATGAACATTTTTTGTTATTGCTTTGGTGCTTATTGTTTATGTTGCATATATTCCTTTGTAGGCACTTTTTGCTCAAAATGCCTATAAACCATTGCTTATGTTTAAGTTTAACTATACATGTGAGAACTATTTGATTTAGGTAGTTGGAGATAGACCACTATTCATGGTGATTGATTATTTTTATGTTGTCACATGGATTGGAATGAAGTAAACCAAATTGCCCCTTTCCTACTTGGCCATTGCACTAGATTGGATAATCTTAGTTACTTGGTCTTATTTAGTCGTATTTCAACACATAATCATTTTTTAGATAGCCAACCCAGAGAGGGAACATTCATAAGAGTGTGCACAACTAGTTGAGTCCTTGTTGAAATATGTATCTTTTCCTTGGCCTGACCCATGCTCTTGAAAACTGAGTACACCCAAGCAACACTCATTTCCTCCCATGTAACATGACATTCTTTATTCTTTTTTCAAGCAGATAAATGAAAAAATAACTAAAAATCGAAAAATCAAAAAAGGGGGACCACTGAATCTATTCATATTTCATCATGGAGAAAATGGCAATAGTCAGTCCTAGTCACCCTTGAACACAGCACATAATTTTGTATCTGCTGTCAATACACCAATTACATTTGGAGAAAGAAATTGTACCAATAATTTGAGCATATCTCCATTGACGGGTTATCCATCCCATCATCTATGGATCCTTTCCTTAATGCATATAGCATTGATGGATTTCATGACATTTTGTTACTCTAGTATTATGTTTCCAAGTGTCACTATGCATCATGTTATGTGTGGGAAGTCAAAAACGTGTCATCCATTCCTCAAATATTCCTAACCAATCATGTCATCATTCCTTTTGTTAGTATACAATGTTGGATCTCACATCTTGATCAAAGTATTGTTGTTGAAATTGTCATTGATGCCAACATGGACTTGCAAAGGCCATACAGGTTTTCATTTATGCCACAAAGTCCCACTTTCAATTCCTTGGACCCCTTACAGAGTGGGTTTGTTCCATGAAGCACCTTGTACCCAGTTGACAATGCCCCTATACCCATAAGGTTGGATCTTGGAGCCACCACCTTGCTGAAGATACTGAAGACCCTATTGATGGAGATGAAGACCCTAGATATGGTGTTGAATCCCTTGTGGATGATGGATAAGCCCTTTATGGGTTGGAGAAGCATTAATGACCCATGATTTGGTCATTCATTCTATGATGATGTCATGGTATCCTAGGATAAGTCCTAGCAACCCCACAACTGATTTCATGATGGATATTGACCCTTGAAGGTCTCTTGGTGTGGTTGAGGTGGTTGAATAAGTCCTTGGACTCACACTGAATGGGTTAATGTTCCTTGTACACTTGATGAAGATTATGTGTTCACTAATGACTTGATGATTACCTTGATGCAATTGGTATGGTATTGGATCCCACTACTTGCACATTTCATGGTTAGATGGCATGATGAAGGAACTGACACACATATCATGGATATTGGACACTTGGACACACTTATGATGGTCCTTGATATCCTTGATATGATGAGTATATGGTGTATACCTCCTCCTTGTTGACATTAAGTATGTGTATGTGAATACCATTGAATCCCTCATTCCTTTGATGATTCCCATTGAATCCTTTGACCCTGGAACCTATGCATAAGATAACATCGTCTTTGGCACATTTATGTGTGGAATCTTTGAAGTCCTAAAAATTTGAATATTTTAAGGGGATAAGACTAACAATTAGGAAATAAACCCATCATAGGTAGATGTTCCTTGTCATCCCATTTCCATTGATATGTGGATCATCTTCTAACTCCTTACAGTTGAGGAGATATGAATTTTTTAAGTTGGTGTACCCGACCTTTTTGGGTCAGCTGACCAAACAAAAGAAAATTTAATCATTTGTAATTTCGAATTGCACGTCGGCCCAGTTTGAGGTACTAAATTTCCTCCATGACATATATAAATATAGTATCAAACATTTCATTTGTTCATAAATCAATTCTTTCTTTGGTACTTTGTAACCCTTGAAGAAAAGTGTGAAACTTTGTGGAGAGAGTTTTGGGCATCTTCACTAAAATTGGCATAACTTTCTCATACATAATCAGAATTAAAAAATTATTGGCTCATTGGGAATAATGTTATGATGGATATGTGATGAAGTGATCTATAGTTTATTTTGGTTTGTATACTATTTCTTCATCTTATAATCTTCGAAAAGGTATGGTTCATGTTTCTAGGTTTCTCTTGTGATGACACATGTCTCTCAAGGATAGAGTTCATCTTTGACCTTAGTATGTGAGCCTCTATATTGGTATATATATGAAGTCATCTAATATGTTATGGAGGATATGATGATTATTTTTCATACCTTTATGCGATGATATGATACACTTTATGATGATAATGCATCTGATAATGATGTACACTCTATGATGTTGATGCAGTCAAATTGATTCACTCCCCTTCTTAGTGTGGCCAATATGTCCAAAAACTTGTGTCAGAGCTTAACTTTGTCACAATACTTTCAATATTAGAGGATATCCATGAATACATAGTGGAAGAAAAATAAGAGTCATCAATCAATGACGTGCATGTACTTGATGTTACGGGCTATTTCGACTGGAGTAGAAAAATGAAGGAATATCTGAAGAAGTTTGGTGTTTGGGAGATTGTGATCAATACACCCTCTCCATCAAATATGAAAAGGAATACAACTACATAGAAGGAAGCAAATGAATACAATACTACAACCTTGAAGGTCCTCATGGATGGACTTCCCAGCTCAGTGAAAGAAAGTGTAGGGGAGTACACTTCATCCAAAGACCTATGATCCAAGTTGGAAAGTAAGTATTAAAAGGAAAGACATGAAATAGAAAATAAATAACAAGAATTAGAATACAAGCCTTGATAAGAGGTGAATCAAGAAGAATACAAGTAAGAAGAGAACTCCAGTAAAGGTATGGGATCTTTTGATTCCAATGATAGCTTGTGTGATGACATTGAGAAGGTTATTGCAGATGATGAAGCAGGGCTATCAAAGGTTGCACATGAGATACATATCATGTTGTTGAATATTGATCTCACAGACAATTGGTTCCCGGACATAGTAAATATGAACCATAGTAACTTCATGAAGCTCAAAAACAAAATCTTGGACTCCTTAAATGGATATCAGTAGAAGACCATGACAATGAAAGTGTTGCTTGTGAAGCTAAAACACAAGGACAAATACTGGCAAGATCAAATGATATACAAGAATGCTGAATTTGAAAAACTAAATACAGAATTGATCAGTCAAAAGGAAGAATGAGAAGATCATTTTAAAGAGCTTGAAGAAACCAGGGGGGATAACCATGATCTGAAGACTCAGTAGGAGGAAGCCAAGAGGATAGAAGAAATATTGAAGAACCAGTTGTAAGAAAAGGAGCAGAAAATCCAAAAGCTGGAGATGGAGGTAGTTGGTATTAGGAATAAAGGTGAAAACAATGACTCTTTTGTCAAGTTTAAGGATAGTTCAGTTGTCCTATATAAGATATTGTATTTCCAAGTATCTCCATGTGACAAAAATGGTCTTGGTTACACGAAGGAGAAAGATAAATTTGAAGATGACACTTGGTCTCCTAAGGCACCAGAAGTAGGTCCATCAACATCAAAATCTTCTCCCCATGCACCTGCACTTGACAACAAATACTTTATAAGTTTAATAATTCAACAAGGAGTTCATTCTATTAATCAAAACAATATAATAAAGGAAACAACTCCAAGACCCAGGTATGAAAGTGGATTTAATGGTTTTTGCTACTCTTTTTATAACTTTGGTAATAAGTCTATGGATTGTATATTCTATGGAAGAAGAAGGGATGGAATCCCCAATGAAAAATTCATATTCTAGACATGTAAACAAGCTGGACATATTGCTTCCACCTATCACACACTGAGATGCTACACATGTAGTGGGTTTGGTCACAAATCCTAAGAATGTGCAAGTCAAAGAAATTGACCAAGGAGGAGTCCTTCATACACAAAATCAAGAAGATTTGAACATCAAAATACAAATGCCTATAGTTGAGGACACTCTCAGGCATGGAGAAATAAAGTTGATCAAAGAAGTGTTGGAAGTTCCAACATGTCAATCAGGTGTTGGACATGTAACCATGTTTATCACATTGGTGCATATTGTCATATGATGAGGTGTTATAGTTGTATTTTTTTTTGAAACAAAGCTCAATATTGTTGGAGTACACATAAACAACCCATGAGAAGGTTCTCATACAACTCATTAAGGAGATCCTGTGCAGATGAAGGAACCAATGATGAAAGGACAGATTCTAAGAAGCAAGTATGGATGAAGAAAATCGAGCAGATACATATAGGAGAGATTGATCAGAGAACGAAGGATGGATTCCATATGGCAAGACAAGTGTAAGGTATCTCAAATACCTTAGCACACCTTGAGTTTAAGAGGCTGGAGGATGAACTCATAGGTTAAATTATGGTTACTCCAAGCATACAGAAAGGTCCTATGATCGTGGATATTGACAGGGGGAGCAGTGATCAATGATCATTGATTTCATATGTTGATATGTGGTCACCCTTTTCCATTGATGCCAAAGGTGGATCGATGAAGACAAAGGGAGAGATGAAGAAAAAATGGGAGAATGCTCATAGAGGGAGCATGATTTGTTTTCATCAATGACAAAGGTAGAGGTTGTTGATGAAATTTTCATTGATTCCACCATGGACTTACAGTGCCCCCATATGTTCTCATTGATGCCATCAAATCCCACTTGTAGTGCCTTGCACCTATTATAGAGTGGGTTTGTTCCCTTAAGAACCTTGTACCAATTTGACAAGGTCCATATACCCACAAGGCTGGATCTTGGATCCACCACCTTGTTGAAGATGTTGAAGACCCTGCTAATGGTGATGAAGACCCTGGAGATGGTGCTAAAGTCCATGTGAATGATGGAGAATCCATATATGGGTTGGAGAAGCATTAATGACCCATTATATGGTCATTCATGCTCGTATGATGTCATGGTACCCCAAGATAAGTCCTAGAAACCCCACAGGTTATGTCATGATCCATCTTAACCCTTGGAGGTCTCCTGATGTGGTTAACATGGTTGAAGAAGCCTTGATGAAGTCCTTGGAACCACACTCGATGTCTTAATGATCCTTGTACACTTGATGAAGATGATGTGGTCATTGATGACTTGATGAAGACATGGAACCCTTGATTATGACCTTGATGCGCTTGGTATGTTCTTTGATCCCACTACTTGCATTTGACATGGTTAGATGGAATGATCAAGGCACCCACACACATATGATGGTGATTGGACACTTGGACACACTTATGATGGTCCTTGATACCCTTTATATGATGAGAATATGGTGGATACATCCTCCTTGTTGATTTTAACTATGTGTATGTGAAGACCAATGAAATCCTCATGTATTTTATGATTTCCATTAAATCCTTTAAGCTTGGAACTTGTGAATAAGGTAACATGGTCTTTCGCACCTTTATGTCTGGAATATTTGAAGTCCTGAACAAATTCAATAATTTAAGGGAGAAATTCCTCATCAATCTATTTCTTTCGATATGTGGAGCATCTTCTATATCCTTATGTTTGAAGATATATGATTTTTTGAAGTCAGTGTACCCCATATTTTTGGTTCAGCCGACCAAACAAAAGAGAATTTAATTATTTCTAATTTTGAATTGCATGTCAGCCCAGTTTTGAGTTATAACTTACTCCACAAACTATACAAATAGTATCAAACATTTCATTTGGTCATTAATAAATTCTTTGTTTGGTACTTCACAACTCTTGGAGAAATGTGCAAAACTTTGTGGAGGAGAGACTTTTGGGCATCTTCACTAAAATTGGCATAACTTTCTCTTATGGAATTAGATTTACAAAATTCTTGTCTCCTTAGAAATCTTGTTATGAGAGATATGCGGTGACATGATCTAGAGTTTATTTTTGTTTTTCTACCATTTCTTAATCTTTTTATCTTCAAAAAGGTATGGTTCATTCTTTTGGTTTTCTCTTGTGATGTCACATGTCTCTTTGGATAGATCTCATGTTTGATATTAGTATGTGAGACACTATATTGCTATATATATTTGAAGTCATTGAATATGTTATGGAGGATATGATGATGATGTTGCATACATTTATGCTATGATATGATACAATTTATGATGATAATGCATGCAATAATGATGTACACTCTATAATGTTGATGAGCTCCTATAGAATATGGTGTACATGCATACCATAGTGTGATTATGCACTCCTATAAAATATGATGTACATGCATAGCATAGTGTGATGATTCTCTCATATGCACTATGTTGTATATTTGATGACCAGGATCCATACCCTATTACGATGATGCATACCTCTGATGATGATGCATGGCGATGCATTCCTTATTATCAATGAAAGAAAAACATAACTACTTGATGAGTGAGTGGGTATTATGAGGTGTATAAGGATGTACATGAGAAGACCTGCCGGTGTTGCAACATAGATGAGAAGAAGACCAATAATGTTGACTAGCAGAGTGATGAGAAGAGATTGACCAGCAGTGTTGATGATTTGGTTTAGCAGTAGAGCTATATGATTGCTTGCAAGAATATCATTGCACTTGAGGATTGGACTCCTCAAACCATTCTTATTTGGAGCTAAGAAAACTAGGTTGGGTCCTATTACAGAAGTTGGTTCTCTTTTCATCAGTTGGTGTTGATTGTAATCGAGATGATTGTAGTCTTCCATTACAATAAATAAAGATAAAAATTACATATATTCTTATGTATTCTTGACGTGATGATTGTGCTTATGAATCATGGTTGATTTAGATGATACATATGATGATGTAATTTGATAATGTAATACTTGATACATTCTGATTGCTAAAAAGGTTTAAATATATCTCACAGTGATTCACCCCGCCTCTCAGTGTGACCATTATGTCCAAAAATTGGTGTAATATTAGGACTTCATCACAAGCCTTTCAATCTTGAAGGATATCCGTGAAGACACAATGGAAGAAAAATAAGATTCATCAACCAATGGCATGCCTGTAGTTGATGTTATAGACTATTTCAATTGGAGGAGAAAAATGAAGGCATCTCTGAAAAAGTTTGGCGTTTGGGAGATTGTCATCAATCCACTCGCTCCATCAAATATGAAAGGCAAGACAACTACAAAGAAGGACAATAATATAGCCTTGAAGGTCCTCAAAGAAAGCGTTGTTAATATTACATATGCTAAGCTAGATATCATTAGTGTTTAATCCAAATTCATAATAGTAGCATATGCAAAATCACTGAAAGAAACAAAATAACAAGATAGAAACAATATTTATCATGGGAAACCCTGTAGGGGAAGAAATCCTAGAAAAAAATCCTTTGTATAAGATGTATAAGATAAAACTCCAAAATAGGTACTCTCCTCCTTCTTGATCTATCTCTCTCTCTCCTATGCACTACTCAAGTGAGTGATTCTGTTTTATATTGAGGATTACAACTCCTCTATTTAGACACTTTAAGACACTTTACTTTTACCGTAACAAGTCAGCCCCACTAAACCGACTGGTCTGACTTCACCGAGAAAGAATCAAAATAGTATTATATTATATTCAATGGGATGCTATTGACCTGACTTACAATGGAGGATTTACCTCATGACTCTACGATGACTAATTACAATAGTAACAACTCAACAAAGGAATAATAACATCTCCCTTGGGGTACATCAGTAAAATACATTTAGAATATCCTTTGAAGTTACAATATTTCAACACTCCCCATTAATAAGAAGGGTATTCTACTGACAAAATCATCATCAACTATAAGGGTAATGAGAGAGAGCATCTTTACCAGTATTGAGATAATACATCTATACGTCAAAGGAATTTTTCAACAATCATCAGTAACTGGAACAGTTACTCTTCAATGTCTTCATCTTTTCCAGCACACGATCACTTGATCCTTTTGCATCAACACTTCGATCTTCCAATCCTTTTTAGCAGCACTTAAATCTTATCGATCCTTTGCAACAGCACTTTGATGTTCTCGATCCTTTGTACCAACACTTTTATCTTCTCTGTCCTTTGCAACAACACTTCAATATTATTTATCCTTTGCATCATCACTTCTATCTTCTTGATCCTTTGCAGCAACACTTTGATCTTCTTGATCATTTGTAGTAGCACTTCGATCTTCTCAACCCTTTGCATCCACACTACCTACAGTACACATGATGTATTTGTTGGATGATCAATATCTCACTTCAGGACATGGGTCCAAGGATGATGCAATCCTCCATCATCCTACTCCCCCTTAATGAGGAGGTTCCATAGTATCTACTAGATAAATCATCTACAACTGAATGTAGATGTCGTTTGCATGTGAATGCGGGACCTATTGTCTGTAAGGACTCATCGTAGACAATCATTAGCCTCGCAAGGTGAGGAACAATCTAAGCAAGTGTTATACTACAACATCTATATGTACTTGTAGGAATACTCTCCATACAAGAGTATTGTCTGCAACAACAGATCTTGACCGCGCCTAGATGTAGGCCATCATCATAGGACATCCTCAACATGAAATCTATGACCACTCCATGCGATTGTTATACTATGACATTTGTAAGGACTCACCATAGAGAATCCTTATCACTAAAGCTAGTACCAATCCCAAGTGAGTGTTATTCTATGGAATCTACATATAAATGTAGGTACACTCTCCATGCAAGAGTAACGTCTGCAAGGTAGATTTAGACCGCACCTAAATGCAGGACCTATTGTCTCTAAGGACTCATCATAAATCATACTTAGATTCAAAAATAGGACCAATCCTAAGTGGGTGTTATTCTACGTTATCTAAAATTGAATGTGGGTACACTCCATTGGAGAGTAATGTCTTCATTGCCATCCTTAGCTAGTAAGGACCACTCTCAGTAACATACTGTTATTTACTACAAGACCATCCTCAAGAGAGGATACTATCGTCCAAAAGTGAATGTCGGACCTTGTCAGCATATTTAGCCATACTTGGCCTCTTCCATACTAGAGATTCACTATCATCCTATCATTGATGACAGTCTTGTCATCACTCCCCCTTTCTAGGGAGGATTCGTATCATCAACCTACTCCCCCTTTTTTCAAGGAGGGTTCATATCTTCGACCTATTCTTCCTTTCCGAGGAGGGTCTTATTCTTTGACTTGTTCCTCCTTTTTGAAGAGATCCATATCTTCATTATTTTTAGTATCATCATTGTTCCTCCTTCTGAATAAATTATTTTCTAACTACACCAAGCTTGTCACGAAAATATTCAAACTTTAATTGAGATAGAGTCTTGGTTAGGACATCAGCAACTTGCTCATTGGTACTCACATACTAGAGCTTGATATATCCCTTTTGTATCATATCCCTTCTATAGAAGTATAATATTTCTATGTGCTTTGATTTAGAATGGAACACAAGATTCTCTATCATCTTTATGCAACTTTGGTTGTCACAAACAATCACTGTGGTACTCAAATCCATTTCAAATACTCTTGACATCATCTTCTGAAACCATATCGCTTCACAACTAGAGTAGCAAGCTGTTATATACTCTACTTCGGCTATACTGAGAGAAAAATTAGATTGTTTCTTACTAAACCATGAGATCATGGAGGATCCCAGACAATGAAATTCACCTGAGGTTCTCTTCATGTCTATGACACTTCCTACTCAATCTAAGTCTGTATATCTATATAATCTATAGTCAAGATATCTAACATAGTATAGTCCAAAATCTATCATACCCTTTAGGTACCTCATCACATGATTTGCAACTATCAGGTGAACCCATCTAGGTTTAAATAGAAACTGACTTAAGGTATTAACAACAAAGCATATATATAGCATTGTATTCGTAGGATACATCAATGAAGCAATAATATGTCTGTACTGAGTCATGTCCACCAATTATGATGAATCATCAGATAACAGCTTTAGGTTGGTGTCCATTAGTGTGGCCATGGATTTACAATCCAACATATCAAATATTTTCAAGATTTCTATTGTATACTTTCCATGGTTTATAAATATTCCTTATGGGCTCTGCCATACTTCCAACCTAAGGAAATAATGCATCAATACAAGATCTTTCAACTTGAATTCTTCAACTGCCTTCTTCTTGTAATCTGTGATATGCTTCCCATTTTCTTCCATAAATAGATCATACACATACAGTAATAGTATGGCAGGTTCATCATCCATAACGTTCATGTAAATTTTAGGGTCGGTTTTACCCTTGGTAAAACTCAAGCTTGTCAAGAAGCTATTCATTCTTTTATACCAAGCTCTAGGAGCTTGCTTCAGTCCATACTGATCCTTTTTCAACTTACATACATGAGTCACTCTATATTCAACTTCAAATCCTTGTGGTTGTTTGATGTAAACCTCTTCCTCAACCATATCATTCAGGAAGGCTATATTTACATCCATATGGTGTAGATACCACTTCATCCTAGAAGCAAGTTCCATGATGGTTCTGATGGAAGTGTACCTTCCTATTAGAGAAAATATTTCTTCATAATCAATCCCTTGTTTCTGAGAGAATCCTCTAGCCACAAATTTTTACTTTTACTTATCAATACTTCCATCAACAACATGTTTTATCTTATAAATCCATTTCGAAGATACCACACTCTTGTTTTCTGGTTTGGGTACTATATCCAAAACAACATTATTCATTATTGATTGGTATTATTTTTTAATTGCTTCCACCCACTCTTTATTATGTGTAACTTCCTCATAGCTAGTGGGTTCTTGATCCAAAAGATCACACATCAAAGATACATAACCGGAGTATGGATTTTATCTTTTTCTTGTTCTTGTGGATCCTTCTGGAGCTCCATATCTCTCTGCTTCTTGTATGATTTCTCTTACCCAAGCAAGTTTTCTCTTTTGAGATATATCCATAGAAGGGGGTTCCTAAGGTTCTAGCATATCATGATCTTTAGATACTACTATTTCAGAAGAAAGCTCAACTTCTACCTTTCTAGGAGGTACATCCTCTTCATGTACTTTTTCAAGCTGACACCTTCTAGAATTCTTAAGATATTTCTCTTCATCAAATGTTACATCCCTACTAATATCGATATGATGGAATCCTGAACGATTTAGAGACTTCACAGTATCCAACAAATATTCCCTTCTTTCCATAAGGATCGAACTTGGTTTTCTTCTCTTTAGAAATATGTACATATACTGGACAACCAAATATCTTGATATGGCTCACTTCAGGTTTCTTTCCTGTATACATTTGTTCAAGAATCTTGAATCCAAGAGCACCATGAGAAAATAAATTTTGCACATACATAGTTGTTCTTACTGCTTCATCCCATAGGTGCATTGGGAGGTCTTGGTCATGATTCATTGTTTTCATTGCTTCCATAACGATTATATTCTTTCTTTCTGTAAAACCATTATATTGAGGATTGTAGGGAGTGGTTAGTTCCCTCTTGATTCTTGCCTCCTTGTAGAATTATTCGACTTATTTTGAATTATAAACTCCACCATTATCTGATCTCAATGTCTTGATTATTCGTTCTGAATGGTTCTCTATCAAGGGTTTGAATTCCTTGAATTTACCAAACACTTCACTCTTGTTATTCAAGAATATCCATGTATTTATTTAATAGCCATCAATAAATGTGGGATAATATTCATATCCACTACAAGATGTGGAGGGAAAAGGACCACATACATTAGAATGAACTAATTCCAATGTATCTTTAGTCTTTGTTTCACTTTTCGAAAAGGGATTCTTTTTGTTTGTCCCTCTTTCACATCTTTTCAAGTTCCCTCATGATCAAAATTCAGATATGGTAGCCATGTTACCACCTTTCTAACATAGGGAAATGCTTTGTAGTTGATGTGAGCAAGTCTCCTATGCCATAGTTCACTTGATCTAGTGGTCTCATGGACAAGGGTTGTCTCTGGATTTCCTTTGAGTTTGTACAATCCTCCTTATTCTTCACCAATGACCACAACATATTCAAGTGTATTTCCTTTGGACCACATAAGTACTTGTCCATCTATAAAATAAACTCTATATCCTTTCTTATCTAGTTTTGAGATGGAAAGTAGGTTATTTTTCAAACCTAGTACATAAAGTACTTACTTCATCTTCTTGGAAGTTCCAGAGTCAATATTGTATCTTGATTTACCAACACCTTTTATGGGATATTGATCTCATAGTCATATCCGAATGATACTTTCTGAGGATATTTCTTTTCTTCAAGTCTTGACATAGTTTTCTTCTTCCCTATCTTGTGCTTTGAAGCACCACTATCAATAATCCATGTATCTTCTCTAGGTTTTACAGACCCAGCTAGTGCAAATAATAGTACATATTATTATTTTGGAAGTCTCTTTCACGGTATTTCTTTTTCCTCCTCACATTAAGCTAGATGAGCATGATGTATTTTTTTTTGTTCTTCTTTGATGATGATGGACACTCTCTGGAAAGGTGTCCTATCTTATGGTAGTTATAGCATTCATACTTTGAGTAATATTTGTTTACTCTTTTCTTTTGAAACTTCTTCTTTGAATGTTTATGATTACCCTTATTGAAGTTTGATTATTTTATTCCTTTAGTATGGATGGCCAGAGCTTCATCATATTCTCTCAGCAGGGCTTCTTTGTTAGCTACTCCAGATTCTTCTTGAATGCAATCTTCCCATAAAATGTCAAACTTGATACTTTATTTTCTGGCACAGAGAGTCTGTATGAATGAGTCCGAAGTTCTAGTGAGACCATTGAGAGAAGTCATAACTAGTTCATCCTCATCAAGGGTGTCTCCAACAACACTTAGTTGTTCCATGAATTGGGATACCCTTATGAACTAATAATGAATTGATTTTCCTTTACTCATCTTAGTGCCCTTCAGTTGAGCTCTCAAATTCATATTTATGTTGATGTTCCTTCCCTCATACATTTTGTAAAGTGCATCATACATTTTATTTGGTGTATTCTTAGATGAAACTTGATGGATCAAGTGATCTTTGATAGAATTAGCAGTGATCCTCATTTCCTTGATTAGTTCTTTCTCATGATTCTTCTTAGCTTCAAATTCTATTGGTTTTGCAAATTCATCCTTGATGTACTTATCAAGGGAATTCTCTTTAAGAATGAGACCAATCCTATACTTCCATGCTAGGAATTTTTCTATTCCTTCCAATTTGTCCTCAAGCTTAGTGCTTGGGGCCATCCTACCTAAGAGGTCACTAAAAAATGAAAGTTCTCCAAATGAAAAGATTACCTTACTAGGATATGCAGTTGATTGAGGAGATTTAGTGGGTCCACTTGGTTTCTATAGATCCCAAATATTCACCCTTCAAACGTTACTCATGAGGTTCCAATTTCTACATAATTTCTGATTCTATTTTTCTGCAATTTTCTGGTTCAGGGCCAAACCATGGTTTGGATTTCACATAGATTCAACCACCCAAAAAAATTGATCGTTGGCTCAATAGATGTGCACTAGGGAGGTTAAAATTTCTATGCAAGTAGATATTCCAAATTCCAAACATTGCATAAACCCTAATTTATTCTCGAGGTAGAGGAGAGAGAGTTTCACCTTATGAAAGTTGTTCCATTCAGGCTATCTCTGATACCATGTTAAGATTACATGTGATAAGATATACATCATTAGTTTTTAATCCAAATTCACAACATTATAAAATGGAGAATCAATGAAAGAAACACAACATTTATCATGTGAAACCCTCAA
>LPNX010102637.1:369589-395757 GCA_001517045.1 Pseudotsuga menziesii | reverse complement strand
TGGAGGCATTTTAGGCCTTTTGGAGGCTTTTTAGTGGGATTTTTGCTATTTTAGAGGAATTTTGGATATTTTTGGAGGAAAAAAGGGGTTTTTAAGGGAGATATGGTAGAAAAATGGACAAATGAGCCATGTAGTGGGGTAGATGAGGTAGTGAACACTTTTTGGGTGTTAACAGTGTGTATTTTTGTGGCCTTTCTTGTTTACTCTTGAGCTAGGGTATACCCACCATAGGAAGATATTGTATATTTTGGTTATTTCCTTGTTTGAATTGTAGGTGTTTTTCAAGCTCATGCATTCAAGATATTACTCCTTTACCATCCTTCCTGCATCGCTAAAGAGGATCAGTACGAATAGTATTAGAATGAAAAAAATGTATTTTGTCCCTCTCCATTGATTCATACCTCACACATTAGGGGTCATATGTTAACAATAAAATTTACACCCTTGAGAGTGATGGTATGAAAAAATATTTCTATTTCTCCTACAACATGAAGATCATAATTTTGAAACAATTGAGAGCTTTAATCTCTCATCTTACCACTGCTTCCACAGAGGAAGAAATGTTTTAAGACAAAGTTTTTTCTAGAGAGGTGAATTCCATGACCACTTAAGGTCCAAAACCCATTTTCTATAACTCATACGACATAAATAATACCTAACATGCGAGTTAATTTTCCTCAAAATCCTCAAAAATCAAGTTAAATGCCTGAAAAAAATATGAAAATTGGGTTTTTGATGAAATTAATAAAAAATTATGGAAAATGTTTAGTCCCACATTCATGTTTAGTATTTAGGTGTACAAATCCCAATGTTGTATAATAAATCCATCTGAGGTGAATTAAAGAACATACAATGAGAGTAAAGGCAAGCTGGAGCAATCAAAGGCTAGAAATGGCTTGTCTACTACAACGGTTTTTAAGCATCAAAGGCATGGATGGTAGAGGAGGAAATATAACAAAAATATAAGGAAGACACCTTCAAGGATTGTAAATATTTCTCCATTTTTTTATATTATGAATCAATTATGTCCCCTCCCCCCAATTCTTGTTCAATGTTTTCCCTCCAAGTTTTATTTTGAATTTGAATTGGTAGGAAACTAGATCTAGCTTGAATTTCTTAAAGATTGTTTGGTAAGATAGTAGGAAGGATTTTTTTGGTTAGATTTGCAGGTGTGAAGGATTTTTTTGGTAAGATAATCTATTAATAAAATCCATCAAAATTCAAGGGTACAAGAGGTATTCTCCTCTCTTCCTCCCCTTATCAAACTCCATGAAAAAAAGCTTAAGATCTTAGGTTAATTGTGGTAAATGATCTGTACTTTGTTAATTCGGATTCACCCAAATCATAGAAATAGGAGAGAGAGACATATATTTAGTTGTATAAAACTCTAATAACACAATATTTAGGATTTCCACATCTTAAATGTATTTTACATTTACTACTATAATGTGCCTCAGAAGGACTCATTTTGATGGAATCATGATAACCATTGTTATATGCAAATTCAACTAAATGAAAGAATCCTTCCCACTTACCCATTTCTTTTATAACAATATACGTAGAATATCTTCAAGTACCTAATTCATCCATTGTTTATCTCCATATGTTTGTGGGTGATAAGCAGTTCTAAAACTCAATTTAGTATCCATGCCTACAAATATTTGAGGTAAATTTAGTATCCCTACCTATAATCATTGTCTTTGGTATGTCACGCATCCTAAATATTTATTTAATGTACATTTCATCTATATTCGTTGCTTTATGGGTGGATGTAATAGGTATAAAATGAATTTGTTTAGTCATCATATCAACTACCGCCATGATAGAATGATTTTTATTTATTGTTTTAGGTAGAACGTAATAAAATCCATAATGTTGTTTCCCATTTTCATTCTGGAATGGGTATATCTTGCAATAATCCAACATGGTTTTTATGAATTACTTTAAATTATTGGCATTGTAAGCACCTAGGAACATATTCAACTATCTCTTCTTTTTTATATTTGGATAATAAAGTATTTTTTGAGGGGTGTAATTAGTTTATGGTACCCCAAATTCATGAAGTTCTTTGAAAATAATTTGTTTTATTTCCACCTAATTATGTATGTAAATTCTGGTTTAATTAGTGTTTTTAGGTTTAATTCATAACTGCTTATTAAAATTGCATGTAAATCATGTTTTTTTTTACTAAGAGTATATGTAACCACATTTCCTTTCCTTTTGTATGCTTTATGTGGAAATCATATTTGCTTAATAAGGAAATCCATATGGCTTGTCGGACATTAAGTTTATTTTGATCAAATGGATATTTAAGCCCATAATTATCCATTGATAAAAAACATTTCGTCCCTATAAGATAATGTCACCAATTTTTTAATGCATGAATGATTGTTAATAGTTATAAGTCATGTGGGTCGTAATTCTTTTCATAATATTTTATTTTATGGGATTCATAACAAATGGTGTGGACCTCTTGAGTCTGTACAACACCCACTATTTTTTTTATTGCATCCATGTAAACTACAAAGTATTTGTACGAATCAACGATTCTTAATACAAGAGCATTCACCAGCAAGTGTTGTTTCTTATCAAAGTTGTATTGACATTGTTGGATCCATACCAATTTGACACCCTTTTTCTTCAAGGAAATAATAGGGTTGGATACTCTTGAAAAAACTTTGTTAAACCTTATGTAATAACTTGGAATACACATTAAAGATATAATATTATGGACATATTTTGGTACAACACCCACTATTTTTTTTATTGCATCCGTGTAAACTACAAAGTATTTGTACGAATCAACGATTCTTAATACAAGAGCATTCACCAGCAAGTGTTGTTTCTTATCAAAGTTGTATTGACATTGTTGGATCCATACCAATTTGACACCCTTTTTCTTCAAGGAAATAATAGGGTTGGATACTCTTGAAAAAACTTTGTTAAACCTTATGTAATAACTTGGAATACACATTAAAGATATAATATTATGGACATATTTTGGTACAACACCCACTATTTTTTTTATTGCATCCGTGTAAACTACAAAGTATTTGTACGAATCAACGATTCTTAATACAAGAGCATTCACCAGCAAGTGTTGTTTCTTATCAAAGTTGTATTGACATTGTTGGATCCATACCAATTTGACACCCTTTTTCTTCAAGGAAATAATAGGGTTGGATACTCTTGAAAAAACTTTGTTAAACCTTATGTAATAACTTGGAATACACATTAAAGATATAATATTATGGACATATTTTGGTACAACACCCACTATTTTTTTTATTGCATCCGTGTAAACTACAAAGTATTTGTACGAATCAACGATTCTTAATACAAGAGCATTCACCAGCAAGTGTTGTTTCTTATCAAAGTTGTATTGACATTGTTGGATCCATACCAATTTGACACCCTTTTTCTTCAAGGAAATAATAGGGTTGGATACTCTTGAAAAAACTTTGTTAAACCTTATGTAATAACTTGGAATACACATTAAAGATATAATATTATGGACATATTTTGGTACAACACCCACTATTTTTTTTATTGCATCCGTGTAAACTACAAAGTATTTGTACGAATCAACGATTCTTAATACAAGAGCATTCACCAGCAAGTGTTGTTTCTTATCAAAGTTGTATTGACATTGTTGGATCCATACCAATTTGACACCCTTTTTCTTCAAGGAAATAATAGGGTTGGATACTCTTGAAAAAACTTTGTTAAACCTTATGTAATAACTTGGAATACACATTAAAGATATAATATTATGGACATATTTTGGTACAACACCCACTATTTTTTTTATTGCATCCGTGTAAACTACAAAGTATTTGTACGAATCAACGATTCTTAATACAAGAGCATTCACCAGCAAGTGTTGTTTCTTATCAAAGTTGTATTGACATTGTTGGATCCATACCAATTTGACACCCTTTTTCTTCAAGGAAATAATAGGGTTGGATACTCTTGAAAAAACTTTGTTAAACCTTATGTAATAACTTGGAATACACATTAAAGATATAATATTATGGACATATTTTGGTACAATCCATTCTAGAATATATTTAATCTTTGCAGGAACGACAATTATACGTTGATCTAAAATAATGTAGCCTAGATATTGTATTTCTTTCTTAAAAAAACGCACACTTATTGAGTTTATCATACAATTGATGTGCACATAAAGTATTCAATACCAATCTTAATTGTTTATCATTTTCTTTTTAATCCTTTGAGTAGATCAAAATATTATCAATAAATATGAGCACAAACTTTTCCAAGTACTTTTAGAGTGCAATGTTCATTAAGAACATAAACGTAGAAAGGCCATTAGTCAATCCAAAAGGAAATACTACAAACTCATAATGATCATACATTGTCCCAAATGCGGTCTAGTGTATTTATTCATCCTTTATCTGAACCTAATGGTAGCTATATCTAATATCAATTTCAGAGAATATCTTGGATCCTCTCACTTGGTCAAACAGATAAAAAAATCTAGGTAAGGGATACTTATTTTTCATGGTCATTTTGTTCAACTATCTATAGGAAATCCACAAGCACAATGTACTATCATTTTTCTTATCAAATAGGATAAGTGTATCCCATGGTGATTGGCCAAATATATTTTTATCGAGTGATTCTTTCAACTGCATTCTTAACTCTAAAATTTTGGGGATGTTCATATGATAAGGGTATCTAGATATTGGTACTGACCCATAATTAGATCAATGGTAAAATACAAGTATGTATTAGGATGTAATCCCACAATTTCATCAGGAAAAACATCTTGAAACTCTTTTAATACAAGGATATCCTCTAAGGATGATTTATGGTTTTCATTCCTAGGATTCATTTTTTGGACAACATATAATTGATATCCTTTCCTAGAATACATTTTAAATTGTACCACTCAAAATTTGTATTACAGAAACCGGTTTAAATATACCTTTTATGAACTAACTGATCCCTTGATCATCTATACATGTTAGTGTCTTATCCAAGTAGTTTACAACTGCATCAGGCCCTTTCCAACCAATCTGTACCAATCAAAACATCGTAGGAACGTAAAGGTAAGACATTTAAGTTTGCTTGAGTGTTCATATTATTTATTGACATGTTACAATCTTTTAATAACTCTGTAATATTTCTTTTGGTTCCAGTAGCTAACTGAACTAACCATGGTTTGATTTGTCTATCTTGATGTAAATTGCATTTTTCAATTATTTGAGGAGAAATATAACTTTGAGTAGCTATGGAATAAATAAGAATATAAAAAGTAATAGTTGAAATATTACCTTAAACCTCTAGCATAGCATATTTCCGATATTCTTGGTGATCATCAAAGGCATTATTGATTCAAGGTATGTTCCTTGATATGTTTTTTATGGTGGAACTATCCTGCAAATTATTGACATTCGATCCCTTCTTATCATTTTTGTGCAGGGAGTTCTAGTACACACGAGGGCCATTACACTCCCAACACTTTATTGTGTCATTAAACCTGCCACTCATAGCCCTTGTGCTCTAAAATTCTCTAGGCATTTCAACATGATTTTGAGAATTTTTAAACCGACTGTAATCATTATTTACAAATTGTTTGGTCTTTTTCCTAAATGGTGAAGGTTTGTACCCCTTTTTCCTTTCTTCTTGTTTCTCTCTCTTCTTATTTTTCCACGTTTTATTTAGTTATGTTCCTTATTTGAATTGCAGGTAGGATAATGTTTCTTATAAACCTACAAAATTTGGATTTTTCCTCTTTTAAGTATGGTACATAGCATAGTAAATTATCAAATTTGTTTACGAACTCATTCATTGATAGTTGTCCTAGCTTCAGTTCAATAAAATTCTTTGTTTTCTCATCAGAGTACCTTTTTAACAATTACTTATTTTTAAATAGTCTTTTAAAAAATATCCAAGTTAAGTCCTTACTTTGCACATTATTCACATTTTTTTGCTTCTTTTCACCATAAGGAAGCTTTACCACTTAACTGGTAAATATCTAACCAAGCCATTATATCATGTGAATATTTATAGATCTGAAAATATTTGGTTACGTTTAACATCCATGCCTCAGTTTCTTCCTCTCATTCACCATCAAAAGTAGGAGGACAAATATTTTTGAATTCCCCTCTCAACCTTCTTCTCTTTTCTCCTTTTTGTTACTGGTTCTATACTACCTGAGTTGTTTAATGATTTAACATATAAGGTTTGTGAGCTATTTAGGGATTCATCGTTAGAATTTATTGGCTTATGATGTTTTCTTGTATCATCACTACAAGAATTTTTATAGTTTTTTTTTCATCCCTGGTATTGTATTCATTATTATTTTTTTTGTTAATTAATTAAGTTTGTTAGTTTAAGTTTTATAATAATTCTTAAAACATATTAATATATTCGAATGGAACCATTAGAGCCAAGTGTTGCAACTTGTAGGACTGATACCATTTGTAAAAACACCACATGATAATTCCTTTAATCACGATAAATATGTACTTCCCATGTAAGACATATTGGTTAAAAATGCACTAAAAAAATAATATATGTTATCCATAGTTAATTACAAGATAAGGAAGACTTCAAACCATGGTTAGGGAGTATCGTTTACTTATCTTTAAAGCTAATACCTTCTCACTTTTTCCTATAGGGTTGGACTACGCGAGAGTCTGCTCCCAAAGATGATTTGCTCCTTTCAACACTAGGTTGCTTAAATACAGAGGTAAGCTTAGTTCCTTGAGAGATTGATATTTATTATTTCTTTTCTCAATTAGTATACATATCCTAAAAAGTTTTTATAGATTTAATCTTGAAAAAGAGGCTTCTCCCATTCCCATTACTAGAAGCATTACTAGTATCAAGGAAGGTTTCTTTTTTTTATAGTTTCTAAAAGGTTCGTTACAAAGTTTAACCAAGTTTACCCAAGTTCATTGAATATGTATATATACATCACCTTGTTACAAGTTGTCTAACTCGGCCATTAGTCCACCTTTTTTACTAAGAACTTGGTATGTATAACACATATGTCTTAATATAAGTTTCAATTTTCATTTTGTCCATTATTTCTCCTAGACTATGTTCAATACAAAGTTGTTAGTTGTTTCCATGCCAAGAAAACATTGTCAGTGTTATTAAGTGCACTTGGGGAAGTTTCCAACTAAAAGTATTCTTTTAGGGTTTTCTAAATTCATTTGTTCCATTTCTCAATATAGACTTATACTCGAGCTATAAATATGGTTAATCCCATGTATCCACTACATATGAACCCCCATTACACACAGGTTTCGTCTCATAGATTTCTCAATATTTATTGATTTTACAATCTAAGCTGCTTGGCATGGTTTATTCAATATTTACAGTTGACATTGTAATTTAGCGTGACCTTATTGTATTACAGGTGTTGAACCTCTTCCAAAACTCTAGGTTCGTGAATGCGTACACTCGGTTGACTTTCCCCAGTAATAATTAATGCTCCATATTTGTCTTGAACTCTTCTTGAGTTTGGTGGCTAACTCACAACGAGGATTGAAAGGATATATTTCATATTTTTCAGTGCCCCTTCCACCTTTCCATGGTCAGGTTTGTTGGTAGCCCCTTCCATATTTTTCAGTGCCCCTTCCACCTTCATATATTTTTAGGGTTTTTAATGTTTAATTTATTGATTCAGGTGGTGTGTCGTAACTTGGTATCTTAGGATTTTGAAGGGATTTTATACCCAATTGCTATGTATTTAAAGGTTAATTTTTATATATGATGGTCGAGCGAGAAATAGTTTAAACGATTGTTCATGAATTTAGCATAATAATTGTTTAACTTATATAAAAGTTTGTTGATTCTGATTTTTGAACTCAGAACATGGATTATTATTCTCAAGATCATTATCAAACTATGTTTGATATGGTTAATTTTGTCACGTGGTTTCTATTTGATTATTAGACTCGAGGTTCCTCTTTTTGTGAGGTAGTTTCTCCTAGATTTCTTATGTATATACTAGGTTAGTAAAACGCTATACTAGTAACCTTTTTATTAGTTATGCTCTGAGTTTTATTTAACCATTAACTGGATTATGGACCTATTAAGTTTAATCCTCTTGGTTAGTTTTCAAATTCCCTTAATGACATGGAAGAATTTATCTGTAGGGTTAGATTTTGTTAATTAGTTAACATGGCATGAATCTATTGTGTGTATGTTGATAGCATATTTATACTAATAATTACTCATTATACACAGTCTATATAACAAACTTGGGTTTCATTCTTGTTCTACAAACCATCCTTTACCATAGGTTCTGAGTATGACAAATGAAGTATGAGTCTTGTTGAACTATTTATGAGACTTCTTTAGGGTTCAAAATTGCTTAAACTTAATTAACAAAAAACAAGTAATTATTTTCTTACATGTAGGGTTTGGTTAATTTTTTTTACTTCTTTAGTTAAGGTATGACTTTGTTAAGATGACTGAGAATTATTGCTAGTAGTTACATGTTTCATGTTAACATATTCCTTAATAAATTGACAGTCAAGTTTACATTATTTTACTTGTACTCAATTTATGGATAGGGTATGATTAGTATAATAGTACTACCTTCACATTATACTTAATCCAAAATTGCTTAAATCCTCTATTCATTGGTTCTATTTTTGATATTTTTCTTGTTGTATTGAATATAGTATTAGCATTGGTAAATGAATGTTTAAAAAAAAAACAAAGTACACATTGTAATAAGAAAACAAAGAAAATGATTCTAATATAACTAAAAAATAAATTACAGTGTCGACAATTAATTAAATAAAACATTGTCTATTGACAAAATAAAATTCATTTGTAAATAAAATGGGTATTGGTCTAGAGCATCCTTTCTCCACGCAGCCTTAGGATCTCAAAGTCAAGAAGAACTTTAAGTGTCCATGTTAGGATTGTTAATTAATCCTCCCTTTAACCACATAGACTATTTGTCTTTTCCTAGCTTAGGAGGTCATTTCTACTTCATTAGTGCATGGAGGATGCACCTAGGGGGCACCTAATAGTGAATGTTCTTGTCTGCATGAGATTATGATATACTAGGACTGATACCTATAATTTAGGAACCCACTGTGAGTTCCACCAGCAGTTCACCCTAGTAGGTATTTAGCTATGTTCAGTTATTTTATGATTCCCATCAATTAGTTCACTCTCATTAATCCTAGCCACAAACTGCATGATTTAAGCGAGGTAGGGTTCATTTCCTCACCTGCCTACATTAGTTAACTAATTGTGAACTGATTCAATGATTTAGAGTTCCACTAGTGAGATCTACTGGTGATTTTCCCACACGGATTTAGCACCAAAGTCTGTTTGAGTTGGTGAAGTCAAATCCTCCATAAGGCATTCAAATTCTTGCTATTGTATAATTATTGTATTACAAAGAGATCAATGACAATTTATATAATGTTATGCTGGCCATTTTTTCATCTCATGTGTGTGTAATTTTCCATGAATCTATTGATTAATTTACATTGAATTGTTCACTCTTTTGCAACCTTCTCTTCACATTTGTTTCATTCATGCCTAAGGATCCTATGCTTTATTAAATTTAACAGTCCACCCCCTTTCCCAAAAATCATACTTAATATGTTGATCCTTCCTCTTCAAGTGCCACCAAATGATGAAGGATGTGTTACTGATTAGATCCTTGAATATCTCAAAGCCTCGAATATCTTAGAGCCTAGAAGCTCAATTTAATAGATCCCGAAAGCTCAATATTAGATATCTTGGAAGCTCTTATTTTTCTTTCTGATCCTAGAAGCTAAATGCAACAAATACTGGAATCATTGTTTCTTCATCTCTAAACCTGGTAACTCGATTATTATAAATATTGGAAGCTCTTCTTTCATAAACGAATGTTTTTCCTCCCTATCAATGCCTTTTATTTTCCTAGGAATTTCTTGGAAGTAAATACCTCACCCCACATTTGGCCACTTGGCCCCGTAAGGATGACTATGTTGAAGAATGTAACTTTGGAAGATATTCTTATTGTACTTTTATTGTATTATTTTTTTATCTACTTCGGGAGATGTCACTATATGTACTTAGTCATGTAAATGTACTTGAAAGAATCAATGTATCCCTTCCATTCTAAGTCAGGTCTATAGTACCCACAAGAAATATTATATAAATGCTATTTGAGTCTCACTAGGAGGTCAACCCTATTAAGTGAAATAGGTTGTACCATTTAGGTAAAAAGGTCACTCACTCGATGAGTATAAATAGAGAGGGAGATCCTCTCATTTGGACACACTTCTTGCTCAATAAAGTGTGCAAGAGAGAGAATGAAGAGGATCTATTGAGAGAATTTATGGTTTCTATTGTCTTTGGGGTTCATTCTATCTTGGTTTTTATTGCACTTGGTGACACAATTTATACTAAAGAAGATATCGTGTTTTCTCCCTTTTGGTTTCCAAGAAGAAAATATTTGTGTTCTTTTGTCTTATTGTGCTTATAATTATTTCAATGATCCTAATTATATTGTTATGATGAAATGATTATAAATTATTAAATGTATTTTATAACTCAGTTAAAACTCTAACATGGTATCACAGATACCCTAAAAGAATTCTTTGTGCAGCAGTAACTAACGGAAGTTGGAAACTAGGGTTTCATATTTCGAGCACTTCCCTCTGTGTATCAATTGGAAAATGAGGACCATCTAACTAGCCATAGGAGGGTGCATATTTTTTTGGAGAGAGTTTCCAGTTCTGGGGATTTTCAATTTTTGACCTATCACTACTATTGGGAAAACTATGGCATCAAATATTTTGTAATTCTATCCACATACCTGGGAAAAGGAGTACATTGGTCAACTAACATTGAGAGGCCACATCTTTCTATTTGTTGTATAGGATAATACACCTTTGTAACCTAGGTTTTGGGGTTACCAACTTACTAATATACTTGCAGACAATCATTTTTTACAGAAAATGAAATAGGAATAGGAAGAGAGTTTGGTTTACTCGATTTATAATGGTTGATCCAAGCTTGGTCTTCTCCCACTTCAACCTTCTCCAAAGCTTCTAGGGCTGCTTCTCTTCACCTGCAAAGAGCCAATTCTTCAAGCAATATCTCATACATATATATATCATAGGTTAGTTGAAATGCATATTAATAACATAATTGAAATCATTCGTTAACCAATATACATGAGAAAAGCACAATACAAAGATTGGAAGAAGAAATCTCTTTATTAATAAACAAAGAATAGCTGAGAATACAACCCAACTTCTAACACAGGGACTCCTCTGCAACTGAGGACACTAAGTTCTGCTGCTCTAGGACTCTGAAGGGATACCACCAACATAACTTTTCTCTTCTATAATTGATTCCTTAGTCCCATCCCAAGGCCTATATTTATAAATTGGGAAATAGAGTAGTTTCGAAGGTTAGGATGGTTTATAAAGTTGGGATAGTTATGGATTAAGGCCCAACTAATCTCCTCTAATCACGATTTATATTTTTTAATGAAAAATTAAGGTACACGTGAGTATGTATATAAGAAAGGCGCGTATGACATGCTTGTTTGTCAAAGGAAACTCGCGTGTTCAATGTACACACTGGTTGCAATGAAAATAGTCGCGTGTGACACACGAGTTGCAATGCAAATAGTAGCATGTGCAAACCTAAAATCAGAATAAAAATATATCAAGATGGTCTGAAGATTATGCATAAATGGTCATGCACATCTATAGTGTTTAGGAAACTTCAATCCAAATTGTCCTTTTGTGTCCCGACATAGTGGATGTCAGTAATTGGACAGAGAAGTGGCATTTAGGTTAATAACAGATTCCCCCTAATGTTTGAGGTCAGAGGGAAGCGATGGCCGAAATACATTACAATATTTATCTTGGAGAACTCAAATGTCCAAGAAAGCAGAGGAAGTACCTGAAACAAATAGATATTAATGTCATATACAAAATCATATCTGAGGATGCCATGTTCAATACACTCAAACACTAGCTCCTTTACAATATTTGATTACATCATATGATACAAGTACAAGACTACGTATATTACAAAGGTGGATTGAAGCCACAATATACAATTATGGGTCTTCAAAATATGGAGGTTGTGTAACTAAACATAACACAATCTTGTGCAACTTAGGTTATAAAGGTGAGCCTAACGTCTTTATCAAAATCCAAGCGAACCAGTACAGTCCTTACCATGTGAATAGATGTGTTGAAGTTGAACATGGAAAGGACTGAACAGATTGCCAATAAATAGGTGAAACTGACAACTGAAGAAAAGGAATTCACCAATAATGGTAGTGAATCCTAAGGTACCATCGTCAAAACTCTAGGTATTCATCCTCAGGAAGTGCTGATGAGAAACCATACTATGATGAGGAAGGAAATAGATCCTCCAATGATCACAAGAGTGACTAGGAACTGGATGTGGGGAGGTAAACACAAACGACACTCATATAGGATAATGATGGAATCAGGATAATAGTCAGATGCAGTGATAGATCCTTGAACAATGATCATGACACAAATATAACCCAAGGCATATTTTAACTTTGCATATAGGAAAACTAGACTTGTCTTTCATGTAGGAGACCTGATAAGATTCCCCATGTATAAAGCACAAGTGGAGGAGTAAGATACTTGAAGTAATAGCTGAACTGAAATTGTAGACTGAAACATGAGTATCAGAAAATGCAGAAAGTGCTATGTTCAAGGAGGACATGCTTCCATTGTTTATAACATAAAGAAAGTAATTCTTTCTTATCTTTCATGTTAAATTTTAACGAGTCCAGGAAATTCAACTCATGTCTCTCTTCATTTTTTACAAGCTTGAAGAGGGTGAGAGAATAATGCTTGATAAATTCATTGATTCATGGATTTTATGAGCCTGAACTACTACATGCTCATTGTTGTTTTCATATTTCAAGATTCTGAAAACTCTGAAGAAGACTCCAGGGGGGTGCTTTTTCGTCCAATTTAGTCTCCTGAGGCTAGAAAAGTATAAAACATACCACAAAATAACTCTCTTAGTTTTGAAATAAGTAAGGCACACCTTTTTCATACTTAGTCAGTAAGGTCCGAAAAGGTTAAATTACCACCTACCCAATGCCCCTTCAAAAGAAGCATATAGATTTATTTTTATGAGTTTGAAGTAAAGCAAGATCACTCGGAAAGATCCATTTGGTTATGAGAAATGGGGATTACAACAGTAAACTCGATGCTTTGTTCTTTAGGGTTTAACGAGCATGAAAAAGGCATAAAGTACGCTTAGAATATTTTTCATGTTTAGTTCTAGAGCAAGAAAAAGAGAAAACTAAGATCATACCAGGTGCTCCTTTTCCATAAATTTAGTCCCTCAGGTTCAGAAAAGCGATAAACCTATACCTAAGAATACTCTTCTCAATTCTGAAGAAAAGAGAGTGTTCCTTTTTCATATTATTCTACATGGTCCGAAAAAGAAATAACCTACCACCAATGTGGATGCCCATTCACATATTCTTAATGAGCCTCAATGGACACGTTTACTCAGCAGTCAAGTCTATTTTGAGGCATTAAACTTGGGCCTAAAGAAACTCCATAAGGGTGGGGAGCCTTATAAAGGGGATAGCTTGTAACAAGAGACCAAAATGAGGCTCAATTTGGCGTGAAAAATAGCTAAGAAGGCTCCCCTAAACCTATGAAAAATGCGGCATGAGTACCAAAATACAACAAACTGTTCTAAACTAGGGTACTCATGGAAGGGGGCCTCTATCCATGGAAGAAAAATGATGTAGACTGGGTAAAAAATGGTTAAACACCATAGTCCATGCTCAATTAATTCATCCTAGGGTCAAAAGCGGATTAGGTCTAGATGAAAAATTCACATGGAGGACCAAAAACCTATCCTATATGAGCAAACAACAACCTTGAACTTGTTTCATTAGGAAAACGAATATGGTATTAACTCAGATATAAAAGTAATTTTTAAACTATAGGAAAAAAACCCAAAAATTGAAAATTTTCTTATATATAGTTCAAAAGTAGAAATCAAACATACCATTTTAAGGTTTTACCCAATTTGGAAGCATTTTATCTCTAGCTTGGATTGCTCGTTGTGGAAAAACTGCTGGACTATTTCCAATTCTGCAAGTGCCAGGTAAGCTAGCTCTCCTTCCTCTTCCACTTTAACCGTTTCAATTTTCAATTTTATGCAAAAATTTGATGTTTAATCCTTCCCTAAGGAGGCCACGTAGTACACGCGGGTAGGAAACTTATACAGTCACGTACCCATGTTACACACATGAACTTCTTGAAAGCAACCTATGTGTCACACGCGACCTATCTAAAAGACAGTCGCATGTACTGTGCGACATAGAAAAAGTAAATAATGGCAAAAATTTAAATAATTTTGATGGATTCTAATGTTAAATATTGGTCAAATGAGCAGGTTTGACCATGGTGTTGGAGTTGAGGAAGCAGGAACATGAGAATATGGACCAAGACGCACTCCGTAGTAACCCCATTGTGCAAGAATTGTGGAAAAATGGTCCACTGAAATTCTTTTGCACTTTGCCCATGCGGGCCAATGTCCACTTGCTCGAATTTTTGATTGGCTATTGAGACCATGACCTTGGGGATTTTGACCTTCAACAACTACATCTTCTTCCACTAGAAATTCTACAATAAGCTCTGCAAAAACTAAGTATTTTTTCAATTTTGGAGATTGAAAATCGAACTCAAAATCCTAGAGAATGACTATCCATTTGTTAAATTTTCCCTCGATTATGCGTTGAGACAAAACATACTGAAATGGATTGACATATAAAACTACTGTCGTTGTCCTCGGTAATATGTAGTGATGTAACCTCTGCACAACATAAAAAACTGCTAAATCCAACTTTTCAATGTGGGAGTAGCGAAGTTCAGGGCCAGCTAGAGCACGACTAAGGTAATCGAAGACATGCTCTTCGAGCTCATCATCTTCCTGGACTAGCACTACCCCAATGGTCGACTCAGATGCAGCTAGATACAATATAAAATCACGAGAATAATCTGGGGGAAATAACAAAGGAGTTGACAACAAATCTCTCTTTAATGTCATGAAAGCAAGTTATGCGGTTTCATCCCATACAAATGGGGTGTCCTGCTTCAACAGGCGCATGAAACCTTTGGTGATCTTGGCATAATTCACGATAAAACATCGAAGGAAGTTAGACTTTCCTTTTAGGATATGAAGTTACCTGATAGAACGAGGAGGAGGAAGATTTACAATGGCCTCAACTTTCAAAGGATCCACCCGAATACCTTTGTTAGAAACTATGAACCTGAGAAGCCAACCAGACTCGACATAGAAAACACACTTTTGGGGATTGAAGCTTATTTTTTAATTCCTACATCATTCAAAAATTAAGTGCAAGTGATCTGGATGATTGATCCTCTTACTAGAATGAGCAGGAATATCATCTAGGTACAGCTCAATAATAGTCTTAATGTCATGGAAGGAAAAATTCATTGCCCACTGAAAGGTAACCCCTGTATTTTTCAATCCAAAGGGAAGTTTGTTATACGCAAATGTACCACAAGGACAAATGAAAGTTGTTTTATGTTGGTCTTTTGGCTTGATTAGAATCTAATTGTACCCAGAAAAACCATCCATAAACGGAAAAAATTCACTCCCTACATAGGCATAAATGATTTGATCTATGAATGGTGTGGGGTAATTGTCCTTGAGACAAGCTTTCTTTAAATCGAAAAAGTATGTACATACACGTATCATCCCTTTCTTTTTATTGATGGGAACATAATTGGACACCCATTCCATCAAAGTGATCGGGTAGATGAAACCAAATTTCAACATCTTTTCCAATTCAGGCTTGACGGTTGCCGCTTTACGTAGGTTGACAGGTTTAAGTTCTTATCAAACTAGTTTGGCATCAGGATAGGTTCAGATTTCATGTTTGACTATCGATGGATCTATTCCTAGCATCTCCTCATATGGCCAGGAAAACACGTTGTGAAACTCCTTAAATAAGGAAGTATAGATAGCAATCTCCTCTGGAGAGTAGTTTGCACCAATATAGACATTTTCCATGATGTTAGGATTTGCAGAGATGTTGATAGGGATAGCAACAAAAAAAATTTCCATATTCCCCTCGAAAAATATTCCCTCCCTTGGTAAGGGATTGATCGGTATATCAGCATCACTTGCCAGTCTCACATGGAACTCTTGATTTTCAATCCTTCTTAGCTCTGGAAGAAAGTAGGATTTATGGTGAATATATTCACAGATCTTGTCTCTCCCACTGATAGCTTCCAAAATGGCTTCGTCTGAAGGAAAAACCATGTCTAATAAATCCTCAGTATACAAAGATTTCTCTGGCCAAGAAAGCAGATAGGATTCTTCTAAATCCTCTAAGACTGTAGGAAGAATGGGAACAAGATCAATAGTGGTGTTAACAATATCTTGGTAAGCTACTTCCACTACTGATAAGGGGACTTTAGGTTTGTAATGGGAAGGAAGGACCCAAAGATCCGTTCTATCGACAATCGCAGAAATACACTTCCCTACAGTAGTAGAACCTAAGTATTTTATTGAGGCTGGGATATCAAAAGTTCCCATTAAAGATGAATAGATACCAACCCCCAATCTCTCATTAGCTAGTTTAACCTGATCAACCAATGGCATGATGAACTCATTAGTTTCCATATGGCCCTTCCAAGTGACACTGAGTTGGTCTACAGTGACTAACTTCCCTTCATGTGGAAACAATACCACACGAAGAACGGTCAAGGCGATTGCACACATAGCATAAGTCCATATTCTCCCTAGAAGCAAGTTATAGTCCAATAGAGAATCAATCACCTCCACTTCAACAGACACTGCCTTACCTGCTAGCTTAATCTCAAAAGTTGGTAGGATACCATGCAGACGGAATGAGCTTCTATCGAAAGCAGTGAGTAAGGTGTTTGATGGAACTAGTTCTAGGGATCCAAGAGTCTTCCAGCAAGATAAATACATGCCACATGTGGAAGTACCTTCGTCAAAACTTATCCTTCCAATGGTATTTCCACCATGGATGACATCAACCGACAAAGCCACATGATAGGGGAGGTGAATCTTAACATCAGACAAATTAAATTTATCCATAAGGCTCAATGAATCCATACTACCTAAGGCTGCTGAGAGTGCATATCGTTTGGAAGAACAACTCTATAGCACCTCCAATGCCGACATCGCACATGGGGTTTGGGCCAAATCTTCAACTATGGAGTAGTTGGTTGCATCCCTCGCATTGGGATTTTGTAGTGCTTTCTTAAAGACACCTTTTGTTATCTTGGGCATTGGATTAGCAGGCTTCTTGATCATGAGAGGGTTAGAAGTTTCACCTATAGACTTACCCTTCTCCAGAGCCTCCATATCATAGTTCTTATTTCTATTCTAGAGTAATGTCTTGGATCGCACCATGTGTTGGAGACATTTATCATCATACACACTCTTTTTGGTCAAATTGGCCTAGTTAAACCACTATCCTAAGTATAATTGACATTAATTGACATTAGTGGAGCATTAATTGCCATAATCCAGTCACACCCACACCTACCTATAGTCAAGGAGGCTAACTCGAGCACTCCGAGGGTGATCTGAGTGAAATTAATGCACCTAATTGCTAACTAGTGGTTACAATCAGTTCAACCAGTCAGTTAAGGTGCCTCCTCTCATTAAATATATTATTTAATGATTATTTATTATTATTTAATGATTTGGAGTCAACAGGGTGCCTCCACTAACTTCTGATGGTCAGTTCAGGTTCAGTTAACCTCATTGGGGTTCATTGAATTCATGGAGCACTAGCACTTGATGGTTGGCTTGCTATGACATGTTTTTGATCTCCTTTAGTTGAGATTCAGTCATTTATTACACTCCGACTTCAGTTAGGTTTTGGTGAGTCAATTAGGGTTTTGGTCAAGTGGTTAACTAAGTGTGAACCTATGGTTGGGAGTCAGTTAAGCTAGACTCCCTCATTGAATTCAAATCGTCTCCTTAGGTATTCGAATTCCTCATGGATTCAAGCTATTGCTTGACATTGGTATCGTAACCATTCATTGTTTATTAAATATACAAAGAGGAAACCAATTCTGATCCCGAATAACGCCATTTCAGGAGTATTTGTTGATTATTCTTTGATGAGATTGATTCTTTGTTCCTAAATCAATGTGCAAGATTAATATGGTATTAGAGATTATGTCAACACAGATAACTATCTCTCAAAAACAAGCTTTTTGACAGATTTCTCCCTAAAAAGTGAGCAATAGCTCAAAATTTCAGCACTGCACCAGAAGCCAAGGCTTACCACTCAATATCCCAAGTAAATAACTTGTTGATCAAGCTTTCTTGATTGACTATGTTGGGTGTGATGAAAGCCTAGAATGTGCAAGCTGTCTGACCTTATTTTTCCCTTTTTGTTTTGATTTTCAGGTTGCTACAGGTGAAGCATTCGCTACAACATATCCAGATGGCCTCCTTAGTATATCTCTTGACTCCATACAATTTCCACTCATGGAAAAATAAAATGGAGATTCAGTTGTGCTCCAAAGGACTCCATAGAGTTTCCATGGACACTGAAGTTGAGCCTGGATCTGCCATAGAAAAATCAAGATTCTTGAACAAGAAGGATGAAGCCTTCGGTTTCTTGTGCCTCTCTATTTCCAAAGACCTTCTCTTCCATCTTATGGATCTGAAGACACCGAAAGAAATATGGGACAAATTGGAATCTTTGTATGGAAAGCATGATGACTTGATAGTTTACCAACTCGAAAATGAACTCATGTTCTCCAACCTTCCAATTTCGAGACTCTGAATGATTTCTTTACAAAGTTCAAGCATACTATTTTACTCTTAAAGCAATGCAAAGTGGAGAAGGAGGATGATCAGCTCATTCTTTCCATCCTCTCCAAACTCGGGGCTGATTATTCAGTTTTTGTTTCTACATTCCGTGCAGGGAATCTCACAACCCCCAAATGGAAGATTCCTACAGTCAATGCCTTCATTGAGTCCCTAACTAATGAACATGACAAGCTTGTCCAGATGGGGATCATCTGATCTTCTCGTGATCAAGCCCTCCATGTATCAAGACCCAAAGATCTGAAGGGTAAAGGAAAGCAGCAGAAAAATCAAAAAACTAAATTTGATGCTCCCAAGCCTAGAGTTGAAAACCAGCAGCATGATGAATCTTTCGGATCAAGGAAGAACAAAGGAAAAAGGCACAATGAGAAAGAAAAAGTCAGGTTTTCTTACTGCGGGAAGGGTTTTCACCCTAAACATGCTTGCAAGAGTAAAAATCTTGATGAATCAACCTCTCTCCTTGAGAGGAATCACATCAATCTTCTAGAGAGCTTTCGGAGGAGAGATCACCAAGATCGAGAACCACAGCATGAGAAAGGTCATGCCCTCATGGAAAGCACTTCGAAGTCCAAAGCACTGCTGATTGAAAGTGGAGATTCGAATCACATGATGGCTGAAAAAGACTCCTTTTCATCCTTGGATACTGGAAAATCCATCCCCATCCACATGGGAGATGTCTCCACCATCATTTTCGAAGGACAAGGTACTGTAGATCTAGAAAATGGTTTTTTCTCTAATGTTTTGTATGTACTATATCTAGCAGAAAATATCCTTAGTGTCTGTTAGATGACACATAAATGAATGCCTAAAGAATTCTCTTTCATCCCAAATGATGTTGAGATAACAGAAATTGCATCTGGGAAACTCCTTGCTAAAGGCCTTGCAAACCATCATGCAAAATCCTATGAGTTCTCTCACTTTGTTGCGGATGCAAAGCCCACCGCTTTGCTAACTCATGGAAATGAGGTTAGTAGGCTGTGGTATGAGAGGTTTGGCCATCTTAATTTTGAATATTTGCAGAAATTATAGAAAAACTCCATGGCTGAAGGCCTCCTGGTCATCAAGGCAACCACGGGAGTCTGCAAGGGCAGTGTGATTGGAAAACACCCTGAGCACAAGTTCGATCGGGGGAAGGCAAACCAAGCTACAAGAATATTGGGGCTGATACATTCTGATATCAGCAGTCTGATGCCTATCACATCCATGAATGGATCAAGGTACCTCCTTACTTTTATTGATTATTTTTCAAGGTATACATGGGTTTTCTTTCTCAAAAAGAAATCAAAAGTATGTGAAAATTTTTATGAATTGAAGGCCTTGATCGAAAATGCCTCTGGGCTTAAGATCAAGATCTTGAGATCTGATAATGGAGGGGTGTATGTTAGTAATGATTTTCTATACATATGCTCCCAAAGTGGTATTCAGGTCCAGCATTCAATTCCCTACACTCCCCAGCAGAACGGAGTAGCGGAAAGGAAGAACCGATCTCTCAAGGAGAAGACCACCTGTATGTTGGAGTCAAAGAAGCTTGCTACAAATTTGTGGGCTGAAGCCATGCATGTTGTAGCATACATTCATATCAGGGTGCCACATTCATCTATTAAAGTAAATACTCCTTTCAAATCATACTTTGGACACAATCCAGATGTGTCAAACCTACGGGTGTTTGGGTCCACTGCATGGGCCTGGATTCCGCTTGATAAAAGAAGGGCTTTGCAACCATAGAACATAGAATGTATGTTTATTGGGTATATTAATGAATATAAAGGATTCAAGCTACTGGATATCAATACCAAATAGATCATCATTGAGAGAAGTGTCAAGTTCAATGAGCCTCTTCAGGAGGTGGAACTAGTGAAGGAGAAAACTGTTGAATTTCTTTCCTATTCCACTGAATATTTGGATGATGAAATTGGGGGTAATGACCATGATTTGGATCCTATAATTTATGATATCAATGTGCATCAATCATCAGATACTGAATCAGAACCTAAAGTGCAAAATCATCTTCCTACATGGGCCCAACAGACACTCTCCTCCGCAGGAGACAACATTGGAAATCTGGATGATCCAAGGAGAACCCGGTCTGATTTCCAAAGAGTAGGTATTACGCTCTCTTGTTCTGATAATTTTCTGTCCAAAACTTTCTATTTGATGATTATTTTAGATCCAAAATCCTACTACCATGCTCGGAATGATATGATATGGCAAGTTTCCATGGATGAAGAGATGAATTCTCTTCAAAAAAACACTACTTGGGAGCTAGTTCCTCTTCCTCCAGGAAGGAAATTGGTTCAATGCAAGTGGGTGTTTTGGAAAAATGTTGATGCTGATGAAAGCACCTACAAATATAAGTCAATGATGGTATAAAAAAATTTCTCTCAGGTCCAAGGAGTGGACTACCATGAGACCTTTGCACTGGTTGCAAAAATGGACTCCATCCGCCTTGTTTTGGCTATTTCAACATCCAAGCACTGGGAGGTGCATCAGATGGATGTGAAGTCAGCCTTTCTACATGGAAATATTCATGAGGCTATATACATGAAGTAGCCTGAGGGCTACATCACTGATCCATATTTGGTTTGCAAGCTAAAGAAGTCACTATATGGGTTAAAATGGGGTCCCAAGAGAGTGGTATTCCAAGATGGATGCCTTCCTTCTCTCGCAAAACTTTCAGAGATGTAGATCAGATCCAAATGCATATTTATAGAAGCATGATGGTCATCTATTTATAATTGTTTTATATGTTGATGACTTACTGATCACAGGTAGCACAATTGCCTCCATTTCAGCCATCAAAACTGCTCTCCACAATGCCTTTGAAATGAGTGATTTGGGGCTTCTAAAACAATTTTTGGGGCTTGAAATCGAGCAAAATTCTGATGCGATTATGGTCACTCAGTCCAAATACATTTCATACCTATTATTCAAGTTCAACATGGCTGAATGAAGGCCTGCACCATTCCCTTTCCTTTCAGGGATCAACCTTGAAGAAGGAAAACACACACCTCCCATGGACTGCACTATCTATCGACAGCTGATTGGTAGCTTGTTGTACTTGACACATTCTAGGACTGATACATGCAGAAGCCTCATGATCTTCATTGGAAGTCAGCCAAGAGGATCCTCTAGTATATTCAGAGAACCAGGACCTACGACATTCACTATGATGCAGACTCCGAGCTAGAGCTCGTTGGATACACAGATTCCGATTGGGCAAGTGATTCTATTGATCAAAATTTGACTTCTGGATATGTATTAATGTTTGGTGGTGGCCCTATATGTTGGTCAAGAAAAAAGCAGGCTTCCATAGCACTATCTTCAGTAGAGGCCGAGTATCGAGGAGCGGTGAATGCTTGCATCCAAGCAGTTTTGTTGCAAGGCATTCTTTTAGAGTTTGATCTTGGTAGTACTTTGTCCACTGTCCTCTTTTGTGACAACCAAAGTGCTATTAAGATATCCATGGATCCAGTTACCAGGAAGAGGACCAAGGATGTAGAGATTCACATGCACTACATCAGGGAACTAGTGCATGACAGGACCATCATTCTGCAATACTGCCCGACTGATGAGTAGATTGCAGACATCTTCACCAAGAGCTTTTCAGAAAAGAAGTTCACTTACCTCCATTCACTGTTGGGGGTGAGTTCATCAGGGTGATCCAGACTACTTTCAGTGTTCAGCTTGAGGGGGGGGGTTTCCCACTGGGTTTTCCCTCGTTTCCTCACTTAGTTTGTTTTGAGCATTGTTTCAGTTTCAGCATTGTACAGGGTGACCTATGGCCTTAGTTGTCGGGGCCCTAGCATTTTTATGCATCTATATTTTCTAACTTTTCCTGAGTATAGCTTAAGGGCAGGAGTTGGAGACATTTACCATCATACACACTCTTTTTGGTCAAATTGGCCTAGTTAAACCACTATCCTAAGTATAATTGACATTAATTGACATACGTGGAGCATTAATTGCCATCATCCAGTCACACCCACACCTACCTACAGTCAAAAAGGCTAACTTAGCCTTCTCCTACAGTCAAGAAGGCTAACTGGAGAACTCCAGGGGTGATCTGAGTGATATTAATGCACCTAATTGTTAACTGGTGGTTACAATCAGTTCAACCAGTCAGTTAAGGTGCCTCCTCTCATTAAATATATTATTTAATGATTATTTATTATTATTTAATGATCTGGAGTCAACAGGGTGCCTCCACCAACTTTTGATGGTCAGTTCAGCTTCAGTTAACCTCATCGGGGTTCATTGAAGTCATGGGGCACTAGCACTTGATGGTTGGCTTGGTATGTGTTACCACCTAAGTTGTACTTAGTGGTTTTTGATCAAGTGAGCCTGGTGAACTGGACAAGGATAACTTGTTCGGACTTTAGAAGACCTTTGGAAGACCTTCAGTCTTGCTTCTGGGAAGCCTTGTTTTACTATATCACATGTTCATACCCCATGGGGGAATTGTAATAAATGTTCTAGCATGATAGTGTCTATAAAAACTCGGCCTCTTAGACATTATTTTTCAATCCGATCAGCCTAGGGTGTTTTTTCCCTTGGTTATTATTGGTTGTTGAATAAACGAGTGATAATTTCTGAGTTTTTCACTCCATACCTCCAAAGTTGGGGTGGTCTACTTGGCATTTAGGCCTGTTGAGGTTATTAGAGTCTATGTGTCAATGTATAAACATGCTAGGCATCATGGTCAAGTCATTTGAACATGTCTAAGTCCCCCTAGGTTTTTTCAATTTTTTAATTTTTTAGTTTTTTCAGTGTTTTTTATTAAAATTTTATTTTTCCAAAACTTAGGCTATTTTTTAATAGTTTAATTGGAAAATTTGATTTTGTAATAAAAGTGGGCCAAATAATTAGTTTCAGTCATGTAGGTGCTCATTTTCAAGCTAAGAGCACCATGTAAACCCACGGACCCACTATTTCCTAGTTTTGAGTGATTTTCCATCACTCAGGTCAGAAAGCCCCAAAAATCAATAATTGATTATTTTAATTAATAAATTGATGAATAATGGAGCAAATACAAAATCATAGATCAGTGGATTCTCAGCCGATTTGATTGAAATCTATCAGATCTGAAGCAGATTGACTGGATCTCACAAATCCTTAACTGAAGGAGGTGATCAAATCAGATCCAGAGTTGATCTTCAGCAGTCTTTATGGGGAATTGTGCCCTCTCTCTCTCCTCCACACGTGTGGACTCTCTTGGGTGCTCTGTGGACTGATATGTTGGTTCATGGTTTGATGTGTCAGCTCAATCAGGCCCCCAGTTGACAAGTAGGTTCAGTTCAGCTTCAGATCTGCATTGATTGACTCTCCATCAGCTGATTTGATCTATCTCCTTGGGATTTGCACCCCCTTGGGCTGGATCTCCTAGTTTTTGTATATATCCAAGCACAACAGCCTCTTCCAAGTGATTTAAACTAGGATTGAGGTGCTACTACTATTGTACTATTGTTATTGTTCATTTGAAATAAAGAGAAGCTTTGGAGGCAAGACTGTGTTGTGCCATTGTATGTGTGGATGATCATTGCCATTTTTTTTACTGAGGTAACCTGTATCTGTGTTCATGATTTGCTAATTGCTTGTAGATCCGTTGTTAATATTGATAATAAGATTATTATGATCTTGATAGGAAAGGTGCTTTTCAAGTTTATTGACCATATCTTTCCTTTGATGCATGTTTAGAGATCTAGATTCAGCATGTTCTATAAGCTTATATGCATGTTATTTTGAATCTCTGTGTATGTACTAATCAGATCTCACAAGTTTTTTGGAAAGTTTTTTTATTTCAGCTGAGATGCGGGTTCCTATATTGGAGAGGATTCTGATCTAGTTTGCTTCTTCACTCTCTCCAAAATCTTCCAAAGGCGTAGTCCCTCGACATTCCACCTGAAAGCTCCATTGTGGATCTTCAAGGATACCAGCATTTCTCTCCTCCTCTTCCTCCCTCAAAATAAACTCTTTTACCCGGTTATTTTGTTCATAGCTTTGATATTGTTTAGGTCTATCATATTAAAATTAAATTTAACATAGATCTATCTTCTCAAATCCCATATTCTAGATCTTACTCTTAAAAGGTTTCATAAGCATTCTAGATCTAGCTTTAGGGAAATCGTCCTTTTTGCATGAAATTTTAAAGAAAATTTGTAGCTTGCATGCATTAGATTTCTATTTGCTGTTATAAAATATAAATCTAACAATCATTGCACATCATATTGGCTGCCTAAAAGGAAAGCCAAGGTCCCAAGGAAAGCTTTCTTTCCTTGGTTCCTTTTTACCTTTTTTAACTAGTTTTTACTTAGCATTTTTTGGTTAAATGTAAGCTGACCCAAAGGTACTTTCAGAGTGCTTTTGGGCATATTTCAGTATAATAAGCTTGCTGGTTTTTAGTAGGCATAACAGAAAAAAGGAGGAGCTGCTGCTCGAAAGTGACTTTTGGACCTATGAATCCCCCAGGGGTCTCTCTTTTGACTGAAATCTTTAATTTTTGTACTTTGTAAGCTCTTGATTTCATTCTATATAAGAATCAAGAGGCATCATTTTAGTTTTCTGATATTGTAACTACTGTTAATAAAAATAATTTTTGAATAGGCTATTTCGAGCCCATTCCCCATCCCCCTTGGGGGGATTTGCGTCCGTGTCATTTTTTGTTTTTCATTCATCTTTTTTCAAACTAGCGTAGCTTTAATCTGTAGGGTAGTATACTTTCATTCATTATCAATTTCATATTCCATATTTGATATTTCAAAGTAATCTTAATACTTACCCCACGACATCCCGATTGACCCGAAAGGGGAAAGAGATGCGTGGTAGGACTAATTAGGAAACCGGAATTGCATATCTGTGTTTACCTTTTCATCATTTGTTTCTTCAGCTATTATAAAATTAACCCCTCCTTGATTCACCGATTGAGATCCACTTGGATCGAAAGAGGTTCCTGGAGGGTTTTATTTTAAACAAGAACACCCATTTTAAAATTTACTAAAATTGACAAGACTTCGGTGTGTATGCTCTGCACTTGGCTGTGGTTTGTCCAATCAGTCAAGCTGTATCAAAATCATTTGAGTGACTAGAAAAATTAGGACTCACTCTCCCAAATTGACAAACCATCAGGTGAAAATCCAACACCTAGATCAAACCATTACCCAAAGGAAAGTGGAACTTCCCCAAGGAAAAATACCCAAAGGAAGCAGGAACTTCTGAAAAGTGACCTCGAGGCACCGATCTCTATCACACCCTAACGGCTGCGTTATGAACAATAGCCCTAGAGACTCCAT
>LPNX010102637.1:334689-369482 GCA_001517045.1 Pseudotsuga menziesii | reverse complement strand
AGTTGAGCCTAAACAGAGGAGTCAAGAACAAGGTGACAGCCTTGACTCGAGACTTGCCCCCAAGGACACACCGAGTGGCTTGAATATTTCTGCCATGTGATCGAGGTGTGTGTAAGGCAGCAACATCTTTTTGGGGTCGTTGCCGGGGATAAATATTTTTATTCCCGAGTATGACTTTTGTTTTCTTTCTTTTTGTTTTTGCTTTTTTGATGAATGCTTAGAGTAGATCTTTAATTTTCATCTGGCAACTCCACTGACTTTTTTCTAGTTTTTATTTTTACAAAGAAAAGCAAAAAATAATTTTTGTGAAAAGATTTATAAATGCTTATTTTTCTTTTTCACATGGTGACTCCATTGAAGGGATAAGACTCTGTTTTCTCATAAACTTGTGAAGTTTTTTTTGGTGTAGATGAGCCCCTGCAACATGTTAAAACCTTTAAAGCTCATCACTTGATAGATCCACCTTTTCAGTAGAAGGTTTAATCGTTATATCAAATGGATACTATTTTGGATAAATTAAAGGAGAAATATGGTGCCCAATTAACCTTAATGTTTCAGCCTATCGATTTCTCAAACATCCCAGGTTTTCCTAACTGTTGTAATGGTTTGGGGGATGCATATAACTAGATTCCAACATTTTATGGAGATTATGGTGACTCGGCCATATAGCATGTCAAATCTTTCCTTCAGTTGATTGCTGACTCCAATATTCTTCATGAAGACAATATGATGGAAATGTTTGCTAGTACTTTTCGAGGTGAGGCCTGTTGTTGGTTCTATCAAGGACTTCCTAATAAATACATAACTTATTTTCCAAGCTTCCTTTGGATGTTTTTAGAGCAGTGGCATGATGGTAGGGGTAGTATGAATGGTTTGAAAAATTTCCTTGAAAAGATCTGTACGTTCTACTTATCTAGGATAGAGTATCACATGGAAACATATGATGGACCTTTTGCCATGATACAAAGTATTGAAGACTTGGAATCACTTCTTGAACATTTAAGTGAAGAGGAGGTCCATGATACTCCCATCAAATAGTTTCCTCATAGATATTCGAGAAAGGAAGTAATTAAGCAGCTTATTAAAGAATATGAGGTATCTCCCAATACACAACAAGGTTCTGAGGAAGGGAAAATCCAGGATGATCCTATTGAAGAGCTTCAGGAGGATCCCATGGAGCACATTATTGAAGACTCTCCTCATGTCACCATAGCTGAAAACATTGAAGATTTGATGTTTTCTCAAGTGTGTTGCAATGCTGATATCTTTCTAGAAATCCCTCTAGAGAAATATACCGAGCAACATATACCAAGTGATCCCATTGAATATGTCCAAAAGGTTTCCTTGATTGAAGATCCTTTTCATGGTACCATAACAAAAGCCTATAAAGAAACTTATGATAATATCAGTATGGTGTGTGGTGACACTAGACCTTGTTCTCGAGATGTTGATAAAGGTTTGGAAAGTTTATTGCCTTGTAACATTTTATCTAAAGAAGATTGTTATGAATACAAGGAAGACACTGATAGGCAGGAGCATGATGCCATGGATGAAGAGTCCCCCACATATGAAATGGATAGGAGTGATGACTATTGGAATTTCATAGATAATCCAACTTGTGAAAATCTTATGGAGAATCGCATCCATGATATGTCCAACAATGGGAGTGTCTATTCAAAAATTTGTGGAAGTCCAATCTACGATACGTCCATAGAGGGGAGCACGGATCTGGATGCCTGGGAAAACCTTAGTATGGAAGAGGAGCATTCAGAATTTTCACGTGATCATTCAGAGTCATACCATGCACAGTCGCACAAGGGTATTAGTAATGAAGACATTGAGAAATAGTATTGTGAAAATTCAGATGTGATGCAGTCAATGGAATATCATTCTCAGCCATATTTTTCACATATAGAGGTTCCTTATGATTTGGAGCTACTTGGGGCTTGTGCAACGAGTTATCATTTGATAATCCCCAGTGATTAGTATGATGATGTAGTCAGTCTGCCTCATCATTCTGATTGGTATATCAGTCCTATCCAATCATGGATAGAAGCAACTTGCATGAGCACATACAAGTTGGGGAAGAATTTTTATGACATTATTCATGCTTATGATCTCCCATCCATCCCGCCCATTCTGAATCATCACACAAGTTTGCAATTTCTGAATAAGGTATCCTTACTTTGGCTGGTAACCAAAGACAAGGAATTTTTCTTTTATGTTAATAAAATGCTTAGGTGGTTACATTGGATTTCTGATTACACTTAACCATTTTTATATCATGCTTAGAGTAGGAAAATAAGCTGCTTGAAAGAGAGCATTTACTTTCTGCATTTCTATTTTATACTTAGTTATAATAAAACTTTGCTTCTTTTAGTTAGTTACATTTATTTTGTTTAAATAAATAGCTTAATGGTTCATTTGGTTTTTTATAAACCTTGTGCTACTGAAGTTTTTTTGTCAAGTTGAGATGTTTTTACACGATATATAAACCAGAGATTCTAGTGTTCTTGTATCCTCTCCTTGCCTTAAAGACCAGATCAAGCACACATCCCGCAGTTGGAGCCAGAATGTTATCACATAAGTTGTACTTAGTTATTTTTGATCAAGTGAGCCTGGTGAACCGAACAAGGATAACTTGTTCGGACTTTAGAAGACCTTTGGAAGACCTTCAGTCTTGCTTCTGAGAAGCCTTGTTGTACTATGTCACATGTTAATACCCCATGGGGGAATTGTAATAAATGTTGTAGCATGATAGTGTCTGTAAAAGACTCGATCTCTTAGACTTTATTTGTCAATCCGATCAGCCTAGGGTGTTTTTTCCCTTGGTTATTATTGGTTGTTGAATAAACGACTGATAATTTCTGAGTTTTTCACTCCATACCTCCAAAGTTGGGGTGGTCAGCTTGGCATTTAGGCCTATTGAGGTTATTAGAGTCTATGTGTCAATGTATAAACATGCTAAGCATCATGGTCGAGTCATATGAACATGTCTAAGTCCCCCTAGGTTTTTTCAATTTTTTTAATTTTTTAGTTTTTTCAGTGTTTTTTATTAAAATTTTATTTTTCCAAAACTTAGGCTATTTTTTAATATTTTAATTGGAAAAATTCATTTTGTAATAAAAGTGGGCCAAATAATCAGTTTCAGTCATGTAGGTGCTCATTTTCAAGCTAAGAGCACCATGTAAACCCATGGACCCACTATTTCCTAGTTTTGAGTGATTTTCCATCAATCAGGTCAGAAAGCCCCAAAAATCAATTATTGATTATTTTAAATAATAAATTGATGAATAATGGAGCAAATCCAAAATCATAGATTAGTGGATTCTCAGCCAATTTGATTGAAATCAGTTAGATCTAAAGCAGATTGACTAGATCTGACAAATCCTTGACTGGAGGAGGTGATCAAATAAGATCTAGAGTTGATCTTCAACATTCTTTATGGGGAATTGTGCCCTCTCTCTCTCCTCCACACATGTGGACTCTCCTGGATGCTCTGTGGACTGATGTGTCGGTTTATGGGTTGATCTGTCAGCTGAATCAAACCCCTGATTGAAAAGTAGGCTTAGTTCAGCGTCAGATCTGCATTGATTGACTCTCCATCAGCTGATTTGATCTGTCTCCTTGGGATTTGCGCCCCCCCTGGGATGGATCTCCTAGTTTTTGTATATATCCAAGCACAACAGCCTCTTCCAAGCGAGTTAGAACTGGGATTTAGGTGCTGCTGCTATTGTATTGTTGTTATTGTTCATTTGAAATAAAGAGAAGCTTTGGAGGCAAGACGGTGTTGTGCCATTGTATGTGTGGATGATTATTGCCATTTTTTTTTACTCAGGTAACCTGTATCTATGTTCATGATTTGCTAATTGCTTGTAGATCCGTTGTTAAGATTGATAATAAGCTTATTATGATCTTGATAGAAAACGTGATTTTCAATAATTTTGTTGGCCATCTCTTTCCTTTAATGCATGTTTAGAGATCTAGATTTAGCATGTTCTATAAGCTTATATGCATGTTATTCTGAATCTCTGTGTATGTACTAATCGGATCTCACAAGTTTTTTGGAAAGTTTTTTTATTTCAGCTGAGCTGTAAGTTCCTATATTGGAGATGATGCTGATCTAGTTTTCTTCTTCACTCTCTCCAAAACCTTCCAAAGGCATAGTCCCTCGACATTCCACCTGAAAGCTCCATTGTGGATCTTCAAGGATACCAGCATTTCTCTCCTCCTCTTCCTCCCTCAAAATAAACTCTTTTACCCGGTTATTTTGTTCATAGCTTTGATATTGTTTAGATCTATCATCTTAAAATTAAATTTAACATAGATCTATCTTCTCAAATCCCATATTCTAGATCTTGCTCTTAAAAGGTTTCATAAGCATTCTAGATCTAGCTTTAGGGAAATCGTCCTTTTTGTATGAAATTTTAAAGAAAATTTGTAGCTTCCATGCATTAGATTTCTGTTTGATGTTATAAAATATAAATATAGAAATCAGTGCACATAATATTGGCTACCTAAAAGACAAGCCAATATCCCAAGGAAAGCTTGCTTTCCTTGGTTCCTTTTTACCTTTTTTTAACTAGTTTTTACATAGCATTTTTTGGTTAAAATTAAGCTGACCCAAAGGTAATTTTAAGGTGATTTTGGGAATCTTTAAATATAATAATATTTGTGGTTTTTAGCAGGCATAACAGAAAAAAGGAGGATCTGCTGCTCGAAAGTGACTTTTGGACCTCCGAATCCCCCCAAGGGTCTCCGTTTTGACTAAAATATTTAATTTTCATACTTTGTAATCTCTTGATTTCATTCTATATAAGAAGCAAGAGGCATCATATTTTTTTTCTGATATTTTAACCGCTGCTAATAAAAATAATTTTTGAATAGGCTCTTTCGAGGAAAGAGCCCATTCCCCATCCCCCTTGGGGGGATTTGCATCCGTGTCATTTTTTGCTTTTCATTCAGCGTTTTTCAAACTAGAGTAGCTCTAATTTGTAGAGTAGTATAATTTTATTCATTATCAATTTCATATTCCATATTTGATATTTCAAAGTAATCTTAATATTTACCCCACGACTTCCCGATTGACCCGAAAGGGGAAAGAGATGCGTGGTAGGACTAATTAGAAAACTGGAATTGCGTATCTATGTTTTCCTTTACATCATTTGTTTCTTCAGATGTTATAAAATTAACCCCTCCTTGATTCCCCTATTGATATCCACTTGGATCGAAAGAGGTTCCTGGAGGGTTTTCCTTTTAACAAGAACACCCATTTTAAAATTTACTAAAATTGACAAGACTTCGGTGTGTATGCTCTGCACTTGGATATGGTTCATTCGATCAGTAAAGCTGTATCAAAAGCATTTGAGTGGCTAGAATAATTAGGACTCACTCTCCCAAATTGACAAACCATCAAGTGAAAATCCAACACCTAGATCAAACCATTACGGTGGCAAAATACCCAGAGGAAGCGGGAACTTTTGAAAAGTGACCTTGGGGTGCCGATCTCTGTCACACCCTAATGGGTGCGTTATGAAAAATATCCCCAGAGACTCCATTCAGCCCACATATTCCTTGCGGGTAGCCATCAAGGCTTAGTTTTAGACATACTCCAAGTGCTCTCGGGTATATCTGGAGTCCACCCCTTTGCGTAATTTTAATCAACTCATATTTCACATTAAGTTGAAATGTACCAAGAGGCAATTGCAAAAATTTCACTCCAATCACATGCAAGTACATTGATTTTATTTTGACTCCATTCTAAGGCACTGGTTATTTTCTTGCTATATATATATACTGTGTCTTAGCATTGTGCTTTCGTGCACTCATTTTTGTATCTTGTCATCTATGATTGTTTATGGTTAAATTTCAAACTCCTAAGTAACTCATTCAGTTTAACATCACTATACTAAGTAATTTATCCTTAGTAACTTAATAGGGTCTACCCCCTTGGCTTCGTTAGGAGTTGAGCCTAAACGGAGGAGTCAAGAACAAGGTGACAGCCTTGACTCAAGACTTGCCCCAAAGGACACACCGAGAGGCTTGAAGATTTCTGCCACGTGACCCAGGTGTGTGTAAGGAGGCAACACTATGACATGTGTTTGCACTCCGACTTCAGTTAGGGTTTGGTGAGTCAATTAGGGTTTTGGTCAAGTGGTTAACTGAGTGTGAACCTATGGTTGAGAGTCAGTTAAGCTAGACTCACTCATTGAATTCGAATTTTCTCCTTAGGTATTCAAATTCCTCATGGATTCAAGCTATTGCTTGACATTGGCATTATAACCATTCATTGTTTATTAAATATACAAAGAGGAAATCAATTCTTGTCCCGATTAACACCATTTCATGAGTATTTGTTGATTATTGTTTGATGAGATTGATTATTTGTTCCTAGGTCAATGTGTAAGATTAATACCATGTTGATATAATTTTGGTTAGGAAGAGCACTTGAAGTTCCCCTAGCTATGTTAGAATTAGAAGCTGAATTCTGTCCTTAGGGTAAAGGATCCTTCAAGACAACCGATTGTTGAGTCGTAAGAAACTTCTGAGCTTATTCAATGAGAGGGCATTAATGATTCAAATGATCTCCCTAGCACAACTTACAAGGAAATTTCACTTTCTTCTCATCCTTTTTTCCCTCATCAGCATTATTCATGGATTTAGGCTTGTTTTGGTTTCCCTCACCTTTCTTCCCCTTCTTCTTTTTCTCACCGGGATACTGATTTCCCTTATGGGAGGATTGAGAAAAAAAATTTGCATTTTTGGGTGAGGGGGCAGCCTTTGTTCCCTCCATTGTACACTTCTTGATGGAAAACTCATGGATTTGTTTGGCAAAAGATTCTATAATGGGCGAACTCATTGAACCAATGACACCATCGGCATGGGGTCTAGGCTTGGTTTTATCAACACTATGGGAAGACCGTAGTGCCTCAGGTATGATTTCATATAGTATCCTAGACTGAGCATATATCAAATCCAACTGCTAGGCCTTGAGGATGGCCTCTTCTTCAGTAATTACCGTCGAAGTGGATACATCCTTAGATATATAAGGCAATAATGACTTAAGGAACCACTCTAACAGAAACTCAGGGGGGGGGGGTGGATTTTATAAGCCTCTTTCATCTTCACCACTCTTGGATATGATCCGAAATGTGAGTCGCTTTATCTTTCCTAAAGGGAGACAAGAGGTATATGCCGGCATCATACCTGATAGGAAGTTGGAAGTGGTTCAAGAACACCTCCGCTAAGTCCTAAAAACTATCAAAACTATCAAACGCAATAGAGCGCAATTCAAAATACCATTTTGCTGCAACTATAGTTAGATTTGTTTGGAACAACCTCAACCAAATGGTGTCATCGTTCAGGGAGTTGGAAGAGCACCAAAAATGGAAAGAGGTGACATGGGCCCCTGGATCTTCCCTAGTTTTTCCTTCGAATTTGGGAATGTTAGAAGGTAACTTAGTTGGAACAGGTGGCCACATAGCATTATGTTTCACCAGGTCATTCATCAACTGGTTCATGTCTGGCAAGTTCAAAATTTCCAGAAGCAGAAGTTTGGGCCTAACCGGAGCCTGAAAAGTATGAGTTTGGGAGGCAGAAGAACTTGCCCCTTGGTTCCCAAATGTAAAGGTGGGGATTCCCCCAGCTGTTGGTTGTGAAGTAGTTGGACTACTTGGAAATGGATTCCACCGATAATCCAATGGATTATTTCTGTGTGGTACAGTATAAGTAGTTTGATCTCCTCCAAATGAAACTGGAGTTTAAAAGACTGGAGCCGGTATCCCTCCACTAAAAAGACAGAAAGGAGAGCTCGTGAATAGAGCTGAAACTGGAGTTTGGAAACCTTGACCATAGGTGTTTGTATTTCCAAATTGCATCCCCACATATGCAGGTGTAGGGCCCACATAAGGAGTGGATGGGGGAATGTGCCGCCCATTCCAAGGAAATCCCTGAACAAATGAAGAGGATCCAACAGGACCACTCTGAGTAGTGTGTGCGAAAGAGAGGGAACAAAAGGTGCATTAGGAATACCAGTGACCACCCCACTAGAAGGGCCTACTACATTTGTGGATGTTAGTGGTTGAACCACCTAACTACTTGGAGTTTAAGGGGTAGCAGGTATATTTGTTCTAGGATTACCAACAGGGGGAGGTGGTACTCCTTCAACTGAAATGGCTGAAATGGGGGTAGATAGACCATCTCCCAAGCTATCCATAATTCTTCTCACAGGAACACCAATCACAGGTAATTAAAATGGAAGAACCTAGATGATCATAGGATCATTTAAGTCAGTAAGAGGTGAATTAAATTTTCTTGTAAACTCATTAGCCTACAAGTCTTCTATCTCTACTACAGTTGTATCAACGTAGTTTGTCCTAAGTTACGGTTCACCTGGAACTTCACTGATTCCTACTGGTTCAAAATAATCGTCTGTGTCTAATCTTCACCTTTGATGGGGTTGTGGAGGCTCCATTATAGTAGCTGGAGGAAGGTTTTGCAACCTTCTTGACCTTCTAAGAGGTTCGTCCTCCACGGTTAAAAATTGACTCTTCACACACCCTAAGGTGACTAAACACAAACAAATGACACAACACTCACTACGAAATTCCTAAAGTCAAAGCATACACAAAGGGTATAAGATATGGTTTCCAAAAGAAAGCTGAGAGACAGTTACTTGACATCCCTATAGATATTCATAGGAAAAAGTGGAGGAATCATCCAACCACCCTCCCACAGCTTCTACTAGGGTTACCTTCCAAGCTCATCTAAGGTCAACCAGAAATAGACTTCCAGTGTACCTGTGTATAAACCCGAGATTTCAAAGAGACTGAAAGCTACCGCAACTATATCGAAAGTCGGGGGGAACAGTTGCAAGCTTGATTCGTGTGCATGGGAAAGGTAGAAAATCTCGAAACCCTGTCAACACTGGCACCGTACGAGGCCAAAGAGGTGGTATTGATAGAAGTCCCCACATGTGCAAAAAAATTGTTCTACGCTTTGACAAGGAATCAGAGGGTTATCTCCTTAGTCCAAGTCTTCACGCGGCCTTGTGCTTAACTCCCATTTGAGAGGAGCTTCCTTGATACAATCAACATAGAAGAGGATTTAACTATTGATTAGCGAACTACATCTAAAATCAAATACTTGTGGAGAGTTTAAACTCCCTAATCCACAAGTCTAGCCTAAGCTAGTTGGTGTAGGAGCCTAAAAAATAAAACTTACTAATAATTTTTAGGATTATTAATCCTCCCTTGTCCAAATTTGGTCATATGTCTAAATTGGGAGTCATGTCTAAATCGGGAGTCCATCTAGTCTATTTATAGTCATTAACACCATTGGGTCCACTTGACCTAATTGGGGAACATGTTTCAATTACTAAAGTGTGGGGAACACTAATGAGGCTCATTGCCACTTATTGCACTTGATTGCATAAGTTTAGGAGCCTCCTAGATCAATCCCTACAATTTAGGAAGCCAATGCGAGTGCCGAAACCAACCAAGGTCAGTTCACTTTAGTTAATGACTAGTCACGCTAAGTTAGGAGTTAGTTACATTCAGTTAGTGCTAGGTTTACTTGACTGAACACATGTGGGGCACATTTCTCACCTACCACTGTCAGTTAACCTTATTCAACACTGAATGTAACACTTTAGTTGTGTTTTAGAGCTCCGATGAACTCCGATTATGGTTTAGACAAGGTCAGTTAACCACTGAGTCCTCCGATAGTGATTTAGACAAGGTCTTGGTTACCTACAGTCAAGTAAATTCTAATCAATTCAAACTTCCTCATGTGGATTTGAATTTCTTGTGGCTATTAAAGCCATTGTACTTCATTGTAATTATCTATCTAATTACTCTTTGATTAATGAAAAGCATTCACAGCTGCAAGCCATTTTTGCACTATTTCATTCTTCAATAACTGAGTAAATTGTGTGATATATCATGTGAGTTGTGTGTTTGTCCAGAGATCTATGTGCTCAATTTAATATGGTATCAGATCCTCAGTGGACAAGGCGCTTCTCCTCCTTAGATCTCCTTCTGGATCATTTTTTGAGCAAAATTGCTCCTTCCGGCACTGCACCAGAAGCGGAGAATTTACCACTTAATACCCCAAGCAAAGGAATTGTTGATAAAGCTTGCTTGATTAACTAAGCTGGGTGTGAATAAAATTCCAAAATTGAAGTCTATCTGACCTTACAGTGCCCTTTTTTGTTTTGCAGGTACAACTTCGAATGGATTCATCAGTTTCTCACCCTGTCCTCAAACTATTCATAATGGAAGAAGGAGATGATTTCATCTCTGATGAGAAAAGTTCTTTGTCGGGTGTCTATTGGACTTGATAAAGAGTGTTTTAGTAAGATTTCTTGGATAAATATAAGTGATGGAGCTTTTGGAACAATAGCAATGGGACTTTCTCGTAGCTTGCGCTACCTCATTAGATCTTTTGAAGACCTGAAGGAACTCTGGACAAGATTGGACAGAATCTTTGGAGTGATTGATGATGATCATAATAGAATTTTAGAGAGAATATCCAGCACCATAAGCACTCTTGATCCAAAAATCTCAGCCTCCACTCTCTCTGATGAAGTTGTTCAAGATGAAGAAGAAGCAGAAACTTCTACACAGTCAATTCGAATTGAAGACAGTCTCCATGCAGTGACTCCTTCTCCTGATGCTCTGGAAGTTCATGATATCTCTGATATCTCATCTTCTCATATTGCTGAAACAGAAGAAGACATTCGAATCTTTGATATAGAAGAAACATTCTGCTGCACTTCCATGCAAACATTCATCGATGATTTTCCTTTAAATTCTGTGCATATTTACTACTAATTGCTTCTGAAAGTGAAGAGAAATTTGATTTTTCTCCCTCTAATGTTGCTGATGGTGTGAAAATATGTGATACCTTGGATATTTTGGAAGAAATATCATATTACCAGAGTGATCCATTCTCTCCCCATGATCTATATTTTCCAGCAAATTCCTGCAGGATTGCATGCACCAAAATTCAGAATTTTGAAGAAGAAGAAAGCTGTGCATCCACCATCTCGGTTAACCATTTATTTGAACCTGATATTAACCTTATTGGATCTGATATGATCTTATTTAGATCTGATCTGATATTGCTTGGTTTTCTTGGAATATAATAAACCCACTCATAAAATAATTAATCATTATTTGATTAATTTCCTACCCACTAGCTTAGATAGTTGGCATCCACTTGCACATTAGAGTCAACACTTGCCATCTACATCCTAGGAATGATTTATTTCTGATTCTGGGTTGATCTTGACCACTTTATGGCCATCGAAAATTGGTAACTGCGCTTTACAACAGAATCTGCTTTATTCTCCTTTTTCAGCTTTATCCTGCTTTTCTATGGATAAGGCAAAGCTAGTCAACTAGGAAACTGGCAGCTTTTGTTGCCAACCCATCCTCCATTATTTTCTCTCCATATTATAGGATTAGCAAGTCTTTCCTTCACTCATCATCTCTCGCACATGCTATTGCTAATTTGTGAGGTGCTTGGTAGATTGGAGAAGTGCTTTAGTCAACTATGGGGTTTATCATAATTAGTAAGCCTACTTTATGAGCTAGCTTGAGTTTTCTTCACGCAACTCCTTTTTCCTTTATAAATATGTATTACCTATGTAATAATATCAATTATCATTTATTGATCATTCATTAATGTGTGTTCATTAATTCTTCTTCTTCTCTCCTTATGCTAATTCTCTACAATTCTCTGTGAGGTTAATTATGTGCCTAGATCCTTAGCCAGTTTATGAAATTCCTTATGCCATCAAGGCTTTAGAATTTCTACATGGTATCATAGCTAAGGTTCTCAAAGTTCAAGTTCTACATGGTATTAGAGATGAGGATATCAAAGCTCTACATGATATCAGATCTTTGAGAGTTCATTAATTAATCCTCCTTTTTCATATTTGCATATTTATTTTGTAGGTTCAACTTCGAATGGATTCAAGAGTATCAATTCCTCTTCTTTCTCCATTCACAAGCTATTCATAGTGGAAACTGAAGATGTTTCATATCTAAAGAGACAAGGTCTCTATGAGATATCTATTGGAGCTGGTGAAGAGTCTTATGAAGAGCCAAGTGACTGGTGGAATGACTGTGATAGAGAAATTTGAGCTATTTGTCTAGCTATCTCTCCATGCATGCACTACCTTATTGATTCTGTTGATTACCCAAAGGATCTCTGGACAATGAGGATACTTCTAGCTATGTGGAGAGTGCCTCTAGGTCCTCAATGATTTCTCTCTCTCAAGATGTCTCGACCTCTACAGTCTCTGATGAAGTTGATCATGAAGAAGAAGTTTCTCATACAGTTCCTGTTTCTACTATTCTCCTTGATTCGAATGCTTCCTCTTTCAATCACGAAGCAAATATTGAAGAGCCATCTTTTTCTATGTCTCTTGAAGTAGAAGATATTGATTCATCTTCTTATGATGCTGTTGATGAAAAATAAGTGACTAATGGAGGTTCTATTGCTATTGATGATTCACTCACACATTTAGTGTTCTCTATGTCTTCTATCATGGATTCTGAGATACATATGCCAGACCTCTCACACTTTGTGCATGCCCCTGTTCTTGATGGTGCACAACCCAGTGATTTCTAGGATGTTTGCTTAGCCAAATCAAGTCCTTCTACTGTTTTTCCACTTACCATACTTGATCCCATGTGCTTCTGCAGCTCCTCCTTTGTTCTTGGCACTCATTCTCAAAGCCTCCTTGAAGATTTTGAACATCACTATCTTTCCTCCTCTCATACTTCTAACATAGAGGATTCTTTACCAGTATATTCCCATGAGTCTACCGTTGTGCTTATTTGTGGTCTCTTGGATTCTTTGGAAGCTATATCAACCCATGGAGCCCATGCATTCACACTCTTTGATCCCATGCCTTCTCTATGTTCCTACATGATCACTTGCACACATCCTCTCTATGTAAATGAAGATGGAGACATGATACATTCGTTTGGACAATTATTTCACCTATCTGGAGCTCATTTCATCTCTACTTGTTTGAAGTTCAAGTCATATCATCATCTTGGAGCTGATTACAAGTCTCAATATCCTTCAGTATTGCCTTCACATCATTGGATTTCAGTTGTTCTATATGGTCCCAGTTTCCATCCTGCAGCTGTCCTTGATCGAGGTGAGCAGATTTATCTTCTTCCCAAGAAGAATATTCCTCCAGACATCAGCATTTAGTTTGGAGCAGCAGCAACACCAGCAGTTCAACATTTTTGGTATTTTTTTTCATCTCCTTTCTTGAGGGAGGATTTTCCCCTTGAGTTTTTCCCTCTTTCCTCATTTCTTTGGACAAGATAAATTGTAAAAGGGCGACCATAGATTTATTGCTGGGCCCTATATGCATATATATTTCTGATTATTTTAGGAATATCATCATAAAGTCAGGCTTAAAGGGGGGTGTTGGAATATAATAAACCCACTCATAAAAAAATTAATCATTATTTGATTAATTTTCTACCCACTATCTTAGATAGTTGGCATCCATTTCCACATTAGAGTCAACACTTGCCATCTACATCCTAGGAATGATTTATTTCTGATTCTAGGTTGATCTTGACCACTTTATGGCCATCCAGAATTGGTAACTGCGCTTTACAACAGAATCTGCTTTATTCTACTTTTTCTGCTTTATCCTGCTTTTTGATGGATAAGGTAAAGCTAGTCAACTTGGAAACTGGCATCTTTTGTTGCCAACCCATCCTCCATTATTTTCTCTCCATATTCTAGGATTAGCAAGTTTTTCCTTCACTCATCACCACTCACACATGCTATTGCTAATTCGTGAGGTGCTTGGTAGATTGGCAAAGTGCTTTACTCAACTATGGGGTTTATCATAATTAGTAAGCCTGCTTTATGAGCTAGCTTGAGTTGTCTTCATGCAACTCCTTTTTCCTTTATAAGGATGTATTACCTATTTAATAATATCAATTATCATTTATTGATCATTCATTAATGTGTGTTCATTAATTCTTCTTCTTCTCTCCTTATGCTAATTCTCTACAATCCTCTGTGAGGTTAATTATGTGCCTAGATCCTTAGCCAGTTTATGAAATTCCTTATGCCATCAAGGTTTTAGAATTTCTACATGGTATCAAACCTAAGGTTCTCAAAGTTCAAGTTCTACATGGTATTAGAGCTGAGGATATCAAAGCTCTACATGATATCAGATCTTTGAGAGTTCATTAATTAATCCTCCTTTTTCAGATTTGTAGATTTATTTTGTGGGTTCAACTTCGAATGGATTCAAGAGTATCAATTCCTCTTCTTTCTCCATTCACAAGCTATTCAAGGTGGAAACTGAAGATGATTTCATATCTAAAGAGACAAGGTCTCTATGAGATATCTATTGGATTTGGTGAAGAGTCTTATGAAGAGCCAAGTGATTGGTTGAATGACTGTGATCGAGCAATTGGAGCTATTTGTCTAGCTATCTCTCCATGCATGCACTACCTTGTTGATTCTGTTGATTACTCAAAGGATCTATGGACAATATTGGATAGAGTTTTGGGAAAGGACAATGAGGATACTTCTAGCTATCTGGAGAGTGCCTCTATCTCCTTAATGAATTCTCTCTCTCAAGGTGTCTTGACCTCTGTAGTCTCTGATGAAGTTGATCACGAAGAAGAAGTTTCTCATACAGTTCATATTGCTACTACTCTCCTTGATTCGAATGCTTCCTCTTTCAATCAAGAAGCAAATATTGAAGAGCCATATTTTTCTGTGTCTCTTGAAGTAGAAGATATTGATTCATCTTCTTATCATGTTGTTGATGAAAAATAAGTGACTAATGGAGCTGCTATTGCTATTGATGATTCACTCACACATTCAGTGTTCTCTATGTCTTCTATCATGAATTCTGAGATCCATATGCCAGACCTCTCACACTTTTTACATGCCTCTCTTCTTGATGGTGTGCAACCCAGTGATTTCCAGGATGTTTTCTTATCCAAATCAAGTCCTTCTAGTGTTTTTCCACTAACCATACTTGATCCCATGTGCTTCTGCAGCTCCTCCTTTGTTCTTGGCACTCATTCTCAGAGCCTCCTTGAATATTTTGAACATCACTATCTTTCCTCCTCTCATATGTCTACCATAGAGGATTCTTTACCAGTATATTCCCATGAGTCTACTGTTGTGCTTATTTGTGGTCTCTTGGATTATTTGGAAGCTATATCAACCCATGGATCCCATGCATTTGCACTCTTTGATCCCATTCCTTCTTTATGTTCCTACATGATCACTTGCACACATCCTCTCTATGTAAATGAAGATGGAGACATGATACATTCGTTTGGACAATTATTTCACCTATCTGGAGCTCATTTCATCTCTACTGGTTCGAATTTCAAGTCATATCATCATCTTGGATCTGATTACAAGTCTCAAGATCCTTCAGTATTTCCTTCACATCATTGGATTTCAATTGTTCTACATGGTCCCAGTTTCCATCCTGTAGCTGTCCTTGATCGAGGTGAGCAGATTTATCTTCTTCCCAAGAAGAAGATTCCTGCAGACATCAGCATTTAGTTTGGAGCAGCAGCAACACCAGTAGTTCAACATTTTTGGTATTGTTTTTCATGTCCTTTCTTGAGGGAGGATTTTCCCCTTGAGGTTTTCCCTCTTTCCTCATTTCTTTGGAAAGGATAGATTGTAAAAGGGTGACCATAGCTTTATTACTGGGCCCTATATGCATATATATTTCTGATTAGTTTAGGAATATCATCATAAAGTCAGGCTTAAAGGGGGGTGTTGGAATATAATAAACCCACTCATAAAATAATTAATCATTATTTGATTAATTTCCTACCCACTAGCTTAGATAGTTGGCATCCACTTGCACATTAGAGTCAACACTTGCCATCTACATCCTAGGAAAGATTTATTTCTAATTCTAGATTGATCTTGACCACTTTATGGCCATCCAAAATTGGTAACTACGCTTTACAACAGAATCTGCTTTGTTCTGCTTTTTCTGCTTTATCCTGCTTTTCTATGGATAACGTAAAGCTAGTCAGCTACGGAACTGGCAGCTTTTGTTGCCAACCCATCCTCCATTATTTTCTCTCCATATTCTAGGATTAGCAAGTCTTTCCTTCACTCATCATCACCCACACATGCTATTGCTAATTCGTGAGGTGCTTGGTAGATTGGGAAAGTGCTTTAGTCAACTATGGGGTTTATCATAATTAGTAAGCCTGCTTTATGAGCTAGCTTGAGTTGTCTTCATGCAACTCCTTTTTCCTTTATAAGGATGTATTACCTATGTAATAATATCAATTATCATTTATTGATCATTCATTAATGTGTGTTCATTAATTCTTCTTCTTCTCTCCTTATTCTAATTCTCTACAATTCTCTGTGAGGTTAATTATGTGCCTAGATCCTTAGCCAGTTTATGAAATTCCTTATGCCATCAAGGCTTTAGAATTTCTACATGGTATTAGAGCTAAGGTTCTCAAAGTTCAAGTTCTACATGGTATTAGAGCTGAGGATATCAAAGCTCTACATGATATCAGATCTTTGAGATTTCATTAATTAATCATCCTTTTTCAAATTTGCAGATTTATTTTGCAGGTTCAACTTTGAATGGATTCAAGAGTATCAATTCCTCTTCTTTATCCATTCACAAGATATTCAGAGTGGAAACTGAAGATGATTTCATATCTAAAGAGATAAGGTCTCTATGAGATATCTATTGGAGCTGGTGAAGAGTCTTATGAAGAGCCAAGTGACTGGTTGAATGACTGTGATAGAGCAATTGGACCTATTTTTCTAGATATCTCTCCATGCATGCGCTACCTTATTGATTATGTTGATTACCCAAAGGATCTCTGGACAATATTGGATAGAGTTTTGGGAAAGGACAATGAATATCCTTCTAGCTATGTGGAGAGTGCCTCTAGCTCCTCAATGATTTCTCTCTCTCAAGATGTCTTGACCTCTATAGTCTCTGATGAAGTTGATCATGAAGAAGAAGTTTCTCATACATTTCCTGTTGCTACTACTCTCCTTGATTCGAATGCTTCCTCTTTCAATCAAGAAGCAAATATTGAAGAGCCATCTTTTTCTGTGTCTCTTGAAGTAGAAGATATTGATTCATCTTCTTATGATGCCGTTGATGAAAAATAAGTGACTAATGGAGCTGCTATTTCTATTGATGATTCACTCACACATTCAGTGTTCTCTATGTCTTCTATCATGGATTCTGAGATCCATATGCCAGACCTCTCACACTTTGTGCATGCCTCTCTTCTTGATGGTGCGCAACCCTGTGATTTCTAGGATGTTTGCTTAGCCAAATCAATTCCTTCTAGTGTTTTTCCACTTACCATACTTTATCCCATGTGCTTGTGCATCTCCTCCTTTGTTCTTGGCACTCATTCTCAAAGCCTCCTTGAAGATTTTGAACATCACTATCTTTCCTCCTCTCATACTTATACCATAGAGGATTCTTTACCAGTATATTCCCATGAGTATACTGTTGTGATTATTTGTGATCTCTTGGATTCTTTGGAAGCTAGATCAATCCATGGAGCCCATGCATTCACACTCTTTGATCCCATGCCTTCTCTATGTTCCTACATGATCACTTGCACACATCCTCTCTGTGTAAATGAAGATGGAGACATGATACATTCATTTGGACAATTATTTCACCTATCTGGAGCTCATTTCATCTCTACTAGTTCGAAGTTCAAGTCATATCATCATCTTGGAGCTGATTACAAGTCTCAAGATCCTTCAGTATTGCCTTCACATAATTGGATTTCAGTTGTCCTACATGGTCCCAGTTTCCATCCTGCAGCTGTCCTTGATCCATGTGAGCAGATTTATCTTCTTCCCAAGAAGAAGATTCCTCCAGACATCAGCATTTAGTTTGGAGCAGCAGCAACACCAGGAGTTCAACATTTTTGGTATTGTTTTTCATGTCCTTTCTTGAGGGAGTACTTTCCCCTTGAGGTTTTCCCTCTTTCCTCATTTCTTTGGACAAGATAAATTGTAAAAGGGTGACCATAGCTTTATTGTTGGGCCCTATATGCATATATATTTCTGATTAGTTCATAAATTTCATCATAAAGTCAGGCTTAAAGGGGGGTGTTGGAATATAATAAACCCACTCATAAAATAATTAATCATTATTTGATTAATTTCCTACCCACTAGCTTAGATAGTTGGAATCCACTTGCACATTAGATTCAACACTTGCCATCTACATCCTAGGAATAATTTATTTCTGATTCTGAGTTGATCTTGACCACTTTATGGCCATCCAGAATTGGTAACTGCGCTTTACAACAGAATCTGCTTTATTCTGCTTTTTCTGCTTTATCCTACTTTTCTATGGATAAGGTAAAGCTAGTAAACTAGGAAACTGGCAGCTTTTGTTACGAACCAATCCTCCATTATTTTCTCTCCATATTCTAGGATTAGCAAGTATTTCCTTCACTCATCATCACTCACACATGCTATTGCTAATTCGTGAGGTGCTTGGTAGATTGGGAAAGTGCTTTAGTCAACTATGGGGTTTATCATAATTAGTAAGCCTGATTTATGAGCTAGCTTGAGTTGTCTTCATGCAACTCATTTTTCCTTTATAACGATGTATTACCTATGTAATAATATCAATTATCATTTATTGGTCATTCACTAATGTGTGTTCATTAATTCTCCTTCTTCTCTCCTTATGCTAATTCTCTACAATTCTCTGTGAGGTTAATTATGTGCCTAGATCCTTAGCCAGTTTATGAAATTACTTATGCCATCAAGGATTTATAATTTCTACATGTTTAATATATCAAATTCATAATCTTTCAGTACCACTTGTAGCTGTTCTCATCAACGGTGTGAAGAAACAAGTACCACAAGTCTCCTACAAACCTGCTTCTGGGGATTTGATTCCATTTCACAGTTTTGGATCTGTTTTGAACCTATTTAGATCTGATTTACTTTCTGATCTGATATTATTTGGTTCATATTTTAAAATCCAAAATCCTTAAGTCATGCTTGTAGCTGATCTCACCAATTCTGGTGTGAAAAATCAAGTACCGCACTTTCTCTTCAAAACTACTGATGGGGATTTGGTGTTAGTTTCCTCATATGAGGTTGCTGATATTTTATTATGTGATTCATTATCTATTTCAGAAACTATATCAGACTATGGAGCTCAACCATTCGCTCTCAACAGTCCCAGTGCTTCTTTACCATTGATCACATGCTCATCTCCTCACAGAACTAGTAAAGAGGAAGATTTTCTACATCCGCCTGGACACCTGATCCTAACACTTGGGGCTGTTCTTACCACTCATGGTTTTCTGTTCATGTATGCAACATATCAGTTTCTTGAGTGTTCCTCACATTCTATGAATTCTCAAGAACCTTTTCTCACTTTTCAGTTGACTTCAGTTGCTCTACATGGGTCCAGTCTTCATCCAGCAGCTGTCTATATTTCTGATTTAGTTGAGCATATCATTATTCTTCCAAAGAGGAATATTCCTCCAGACATAATGATGGAAAGGTTCACATTCAAGGCCCCAGGATACCTATGCACAGAAGAACCAGATTGATCCTGATTCTACCTGCGTAATTAGAGGGGGAAATTTTTTCCCATGTGGTTTTTTCCCCAGCACCTTGTTTTTAAGCAGTTACTTTACTTTACTTGATGTAATGGGTGACCTATGGTCTTAGTTACCAAGGCCCATAGTTTTTCCAAGTTAGCATTCAGGGGGGTTGTTAGGATTATTAATCCTCCCTTGTCCAAATTTGGTCATATGTCTAAATTGGGAGTCATGTCTAAATCAGGAGTCCATCTAGTCTATTTATAGTCATTAACAACATTGGGTCCACTTGACCTAATTGGGGCACATGTTTCAGTTACTAAAGTGTGGGGAACACTGATTGAGGCTCACTGCCACTTATTGCACTTGATTGCATAAGTTTAGGAGCCTCCTAGATCAATCCCTACAATTTAGGAAGCCCCTGGGAGTGCTAAAACCAATGAAGGTCAGTTCACTTCAGTTAATGACTAGTCAAGCTAAGTTAGGAGTCAGTTACATTCAGTTAGCGCTAGGTTTACTTGACTGAACACATGTGGGGCACATTTCTCACCTACCACTGTCATTTAACCTTAGTCAACACTGAATGTAACACTTTAGTTGTGTTTTAGAGATCTGATGAACTCCGGTTATGGTTTAGACAAGGTCAGTTAACCACTGAGTCCTCGAATAGTGATTTAGACAAGGTCTTGGTTACCTATAGTCAAGTAGAGTCTAATCAATTAGAACTTCCTCATGGAGATTCGAATTGCTTGTGGCTATTAAAGCCATTGTACTTCATTGTAATTATCTATCTAATTACTCTTTGATTAATGAAAAGCATTCACAGCTGCAAGCCATTTTTGCATTGTTTCATTCTTCAATAACTGAGTAAATTGTGTGATCTATCATGTGAGTTGTGTGTTTGTCCACTTATCTATGTGCTCAATTTAATAATAATTTTTAATTATATCGTTCATTTTAAAAGGCTACTTTTATTTAGAGGAAAACGGTGTGAAACTAGTGTGATGTTATAAACTTGATAAGAAAAAGAAAAATGATGTATAAAGAAAATTTCAATGTAAATTATGACTACTAAAACCACACTTCTTTTCTTTTTGTAAGTAGAAGCTAATGAATTTATAACTAAGTGCGAGAAAACTAAGACTTCTTTTCTTATAATTTTCAAATTTTTATTTGAAAAATACTGAAGAGAAACAACTAAATGCAACTAAATGCAAAAATTATAAAAAAAATTCTTCTCTTTTCAAAAACTTCAAAAACTATAATGCAACTAAATACATGTTTTGAGCAAGTTCGAATAATCAACGCATATAAAAAAGTGAAATAGGGCATAAGGACCTAAAGTGACCTACTTCAACCAATACGGAGAAGACTTGGAAAAAACCTAACTTGGAGAAACTATTGAACCCAAATATTCCACTAGATTCACAAAATAAGAGTGACAAATTGACACCACAAGATGCAGCACAGAGTCTAAAGCATCTAAGGTCCTTATCACTGACCTAGACACAAGCACTCAAACCTACATACCAAGCAGAAGGACCACCTACACTTGACAAATGAAAGAAATTCAAACAAAGGGATTAAAGGCTTGATGAACAAGAAAACGACATGACACACAGACTTTAGAATCATAGAGTCATGCCATAAAGATAATACTTCCAAACAAATAAAAATACAAAGAGACATGGACAAGCAAACCCTGTCCAACTTATAGAATGCTACAGGGCACACATGACTGTGTATGCTGAAAACTCACATACGACATACGACTATCTAGAAAACAACTTGTGTGTACAAGGTCACAAAGGTGATTGTGCACAAAGAAACCTGCGTGTACTGCTAAATTTTTTTCAAATAAAAAAGACTAACAAAGAATTCTGGGCATACTACACTATAAATCAAAAGTAAGATAAAAATAATCACACTCAAATTTAGAATCAGAACAAAGACTGGTAAAGGGACCTACAGGATGGACCCACAGCAGGCTGGACTCCCCAATGGAGTCACCAGTTTTGTTGTACAAGACAATACACCCTTGTAACCTAGGGTCTAGGCTTACCAAATTACTAATAGACTTACAGACAATTAGCTTTTACAGAAAATGAAATAGGAATAGGAAGAGAGTTTTGTTTACCCGGTTTATGATAGTTGATCCAAGCTTGGTCTTCTCCTACTTCAACCTTCTCCAAGGCTTATAGGGCTGCTTCTCTTCACCTGCAAAGAGCCAATTCTTCAAGCAATATCTCATACATATATATATCAAAGGTTAGATGAAATGCATATTAATAACATAATTGAAATCATTCATTAAACAATATACATGAGAAAAACACAATACAAAGATTGGAAGAAAAAATATCTTTATTAACAAACATTAAATAGGTGAGAATACAACCCAAATTCTAACACAAGGACTGCTCTACAACCGAGGAAACTAAGTTCTTCTGCTCCAAGAATCTGAAGGGATACCACCAGCATAACTCTTCTCTTCTAGAATTGATTCCTTAGCCCCATCCCAAGGCCTCTATTTGTACATTGGAAAATAGAGTGGTTTCGAAGGTTAGTATAGTTGAGACAGTTCGGATAGTTATGGGTTAAGGCCCAACTAATCTCCTATAATCATGATTTATATTTTTTAATGTCAAATTAAGCTACACACGAGTATGTATATAAGCAAGGCGCGTATGAAACGTTTGTTTCTTGAAGGAAACTCACATGTTCAATGTAAAAGTGGGTTGCAATGAAAATAGTCATGTGTGACATGCGAGTTGCAATGCATATAGTAGCGTGTGCAAACCTAAACTTAGAATAAAAATATATCAAGCTATTCTGAATATTATGCATCAATGGTCATGCACATCTATAGTGTTTAGGTAACTTCAATCCGAATTGTCCTTTTGTGTCCTGACATAGTGGATGTCAGTACTCAGATGGAGAAGTGCCATTTAGGTTGATAACACTATCCAATTATATTTTCAATACACAAAGGTTGAAAAAATAAGGTTTTACAATCAAATCCTAGGTCCACCAGAACCAGTTTTCCAGAAAGGATTTGGAGCTAGCACCCAGTTGAATCACTCTCATTGTTAAGTTATATTCTCCTTATTTACATTTGAGGTTCTCATTTTCCTTAATATGAAAAATAGTACCAAGATTGAGGACAATCTTGACTGAGAACTTCCGGTCATGGAAGTAGAGAGTGCTTCTCATACTAGAAGAGCATGACTTGGAGAACAATCTTAAAGAGGAAGCTACAAATCCATAGGGAGATGAGGAAAAATATAAGCATAATAATAACTTATTCAAATCCAAGAGGATCATTTTAGATTCTATCAAGGACCATTTTATCCCACATGTATCATCCTTGAATACTCTGAAGGATATGTTTGATGCATTGACTAGCTTATATTATGGAAATATTATCAAGAAGAAGATGACCTTGAGTACTCAACTCAAGGGTGTGAAGATGCAGATGTCAGAAATTATTCAATATTACTTCATAAGGGTCTCCTAGATTAAGGAAAAACTAGAAGCTACTAGATACAATGTTGAAGAAGAAGAAGTTGTGATGACCACCTTGAATGGTCTCCCAATATTATGGGAATATTTCATTCAAGTAATTTCGTTAGAAGAAGGATCACCAAATTTAGTAGGATATGGGAAGAGTGTACATAAGAAGAGAACTAATTAGTAGCAAGAGAAAAAAACATTGGGTGATGATGACAATAAATCACTAATAGCTCATGCCAAGAAGGGAAAGAACAAGAAGAAAAGATTTATGGAGAAGGACCTCTCACAGCGCAAATGTTTCATTTTTGACAAGAAGGGAAAGTTTGATAAATATTTCCCCAAATTTAAAGGCCATGCAAAAAAAGGAGAAGAAGATACACCATTCTCACATCACCGAAGATGATGAACCCGTTAAGAAGAAATCAGATTCCTCCAGTGACGAAGGATAAGTCTTGATCTCATTATTTACAGGTATTGTTACTCATGGTAGTGATGTTTGGCTTGTAGATAGTGGTGATTACAATAATATGACCAGGTTCAAGAATCACATCCCCCATATGACATAAGAAGACGCACCTTCCAAGGTAAAACTTGGAGATGACTATCAATATCCAATAAAACGGGTAGGAGAAGCTTCCTGCAAGCTAGACTTAGGAAGTACATCAAGATGAAATATGTTATCTATGTACTTGGATTGAATAAGAATCTTTTGTCCATATCAATCCTTTATGCAAGAGGATTCCAGGTTGCATTTTTTGATGGCCAAGTTCTCATGTGTTCCAAAGGTAAGACCTTTGATGATGCAGTAGTAATTAGAGAGAAAGAGGGAGTCTTGTACAAATTGAAGGGGCATCTAGAACAATAATTGGTTCATGAAGCAATAGAACCAAGTGAAATATGGCATCATAAGTTTTCACATATACAATACAAGTAAATACCGATCATAAGAAAAGTGGTGACAGTACTACCAGAGTTCCAGAAAAATCATGAAGGCGTATGCAAAGGATGTCCATAAGGAAAGAACATGAAGAATCATTTTCCAAGCAATGAAAACAGAGTGAAGGAGATATTGGAAAGTGTATACTTACACATATGAAAACCTATTTCATCCAAATCTCTAAGTGTGTATGAATATTATGTTTCTTTTATAGTTTTTTAATCCTACAAAACTTGGATTTACTTTTTTAAAAACAAAAGATAAAGTATCTCGTAAATTCAAAGAATTCAAAGTGGAGAAATATACTGAAAAGAAATACAGATATTGAGATATGATAATGGTGGTGAGTTTACTTTATATAATTTCAAATATTTATGTAAATAATCAAGGATTAAGAGGTACTTGAGCACTCCCTACCATCCACAATAAAATTTTGTTTCGGAGAGGAAGAATCATACACTAATGGAAGTTGTGAAATCCATGATCCATGATCAATATCTTCTGATGAAATTATGGGATAAAGCATCCAAAGAAATAGTCTATGTCCAGAATAGAAATCTGCATTGTGTTCTAGAAAACAAAACTCTAGAATTCAAAAATCTTCGAAATTTTGGTTGTCTGATTTATATACATGTTCCCAAAGAGAAGAGAACGAAGTTAGGTCCTTCATGGAAGAAGGGAATTTCTCATCGGATAAAGCGACACATAGAAGTATTATAGAGTCTATATACAAGGATTAAATAATATAGAGACTAGTAGAGATGTTACCTTTAATGAGCATGTAACCTTAACCAGATTGAGACATATTCACTCTGACGAAGTACATGAAGAGGAACCTAAAGCATCCATGTTCAGATTCACTGTGATGGAAGAAAGAGCTTCAGAATAATATGAGGATCATGATATGATAGAGCCACAGAGATCAATAGATCCACTCTAATATATGAACACACATAAGAGAAGAACATCTTGGAAAAAATAGATAATGAAAGATGCAAAGAAGTATGGTGCTCCAGATGAGACTTCCAAAGCATTAAACAGGACATGCACACACTCCAGTTATGTGTCACTGTTGTGTGATATCATCGATGTAAAACCATCCAACTATGAATAAGAAACCAAGAATAAAGAGTGGAAGGATTCTATGATCTGAGAGTACTAGTTGATCCTGAATAATGATGTTTGGGATTTGTTTCTGATACTTGAAGAGAATTATGTAGTGTCCTCCATGGATATACAAGTTCAAGAATGATGCATATGAAAAAATCAAGAAACATAAGGAAATATTCATGGCTCATGGATTCTCCCATAAAGAGGGCATAGGTTATGAGGATAATTTTTATCTTGTATCCATATACACTTCAATTAGAGTTACTCTTGAAATAGTTGTAGTGATGAAATTGAAGGTATATTAGATGGATGTAAAGACTTCCTTTCAGAATGATGTAGTATAAGAGGAAGTGTATGTGGAGTAGCCACTACGGTTTGAGACACATGACAAAGAGACATATGTGTGCAAATTAAATAATTCCTTGTATGAACTAAAACATGAACCCAAGCAATGGTACTGTAGGATAGATGGGTTTATGATGAGCTTGGGATTTACCAAGAGTAAAACGGATTCCAACCTATACTTCAAGGTTGAGGATGGGAAATCGATGATACTAATTTTGTGTGTAGATGATATTTTTATGACAAGCGATGAGGCTCTCATTGCATAAATGAAGAAGAGGAGTTCCACAGATTTTGATATGGAATACCTGGGTATGATGCAGTATTTGTTAGGTCTTGAGGTGTGGAAGAATCTAGATGATATTTTTATGATGCAAGAAAAATATGTGATAGAGATCTTGAAGAGATTCGGGATGACGGTTTTCAAGGATATTGCCACACCAATGGCATCGAACTTGAAATTTATGTGTGATCCTACTTTAGAGATGGTTGATGACACATTCTACAAGAAGATGATTGCTTCATTGATGTACTTGAAAAATGCAAGGCCAGATATTTTATTTGCGGTGAACACTTTGAGGCAATTCAAGGTGGAGTCGATACTTGTTCACATGATTGCAAAAAAGAATGTGTTGAGATTCCTGAAGGGTACAATTGAGTATGGACTCAGATATGTCAGATATTACAGGATGTTCTTGCATGGATATGTTGACTCTGATTCAGATGGTAGTTCTACAAATAGGAAGAGTACTTCAGGGTGTTTCATCAGTTTGGAGTCGTTCATGATTTCTTGGTTCTGCAAGAAAGAAAGGAGTGTATCACATAGGACAGGTGAGTCAAATTATATTAAAACTTGTTTAGCAAGTCATGAGGAAGTGTGGCTTTGAAATATACTTTTTGCAGTGTTCGATGTCAAGTTAGAAATGATTTGTGTGACAACCATAGGTGTGTGAAGTTGTATGGAAACCCGGTGTTCAACGACAAGTCGAAGCACATCAAGGTCAGATATCATTATATCTCAGATATAGTGTAGAGAGGATTAGTGAAGCTCTAGTAAAATGTGATGGGCAAGAATATAAATGATGTATTAAGCAAGCCTCTAGCGATAGTGAATTTTTATCACTTCAAGAAAAAGATTGGATTTTTCCATATTAATGTCCATCATAAGAGAGAGTGATGAGTACCTATGGTCCTCACATCTAGCATGAAAAAGGCCTAGCTCTATGGAGGATGAGTATTCTTAACATCCAACATGAAGAAGGGTTGTATCTATGGACGATGTATGAGATATGCATCTAGTATGAAAAAGGATTGGCACTGTAGAGATGTGCACCTAGTATGGAAAAGGACTGGTAACTGCACGATATGACTGGTTGTATCTCTGAGGGTAGATCCCAACATAGTTGGTTGTATCACCAAGGGAGGTTCTAGTATGAATGGTTTTTTATTCGAGGGTATATTCCAACATGGTTGGTCATATCACCAAGGGAGATCCCAGTATGACTGGTCATATCAGAGAGGGTGGATCCCAATATAATTGGTCGTATCATGAATGGTAGATCCTAGTGTTACATGTAGGATCCTCGGTGGACTGGGTTGAGATGGGACATGTGTTACGCATAGGCTCCTTTATGGACTAGGTTGAGATGTTGAATGTGTTACATGAAGGCTCTCTAATCAATTGGATTGACTAGGTGCATGTGTTACTTGTAGGATCTCCAATTGACTGAATTGAGATGGTGCATGTTGGTTGGTTGTATCACCAAGGGTAGATCCCAACATGGTTGGTCGTATCTCAAAGGGTAGATCATATTTTGGTTGTTTGTATCTCTAAGGGTGGATCCCAATATGACTGGTCAAATCACTAAGGATAGATCCTAATGTGGTTGATAATATTACCGATAGGGTGGCACCTAGCATGAAACATGGTTGGTGTGATACCGATATGAGTATAGCATCCAACATGAAAAAGGTTTAGCTCAGTAGAACTTATGATGATGTACATAGTCGAGATATGTCATAACTAAATGGCCTGAGTACTAAGTTGCAACAACAATGATTATTTCTAGTGATGATATCTAGTGATGATATCCAGTGATGATGCCTAGATTTGATATGCAACGATGTTGTCCAGTGTCAATTGAAGAGAACCAATATGATGTCTAGGGATGATGACCGTGACATAAGAACACCTTTCTTGTTGTTGGGCACCATTTTGACCTCTTTTTGTCACCTAAATATCTTCTATTTTCCTCCATAAAGCCTTCATACTGATTTATAAAGCCTTAGATTCACTCACAAACTTTTTTCAAGAGGTATAAATGTCATTGCTTTTTAACAAATTGAATTTTGAGATTTTTAAAGCATTTAAACTAAAGTTTTTATTCAGGTTTACAGGATGTGCTAAATTCCCGTAATGTCTCCAAGGTTGAATATTTGTAGGCCAGCTAGGCGTGAATTGAAAGATGGAGAAAAGATCCCCAGTGTCCAAGGATGAATAAACTTCCAACGGATAGATGATGTAGCTATCACAGGTGTCCAGTCAATGTCGCTCAAAGATGACCACCTACATTACCACTCAGCACAAAAGCAGGGCAGTTTCGATTTTGTTGATTTTCACAGATCTGATAGAGGATCCCGAGGGTTGGATGTCATTAATTAGTTTCTAGATTAATAGTATTTCTAGTTTTCCTTTAATTTTGTATAAATACTTCATAAGACAGAGGAGAAATCATCACGATTTGACTGAAAACGTAGGCTGTGTTGGACTGCATTGTTCTATTATTATGTATGATCGATTTCATGGTGAATATAAGTAATATTTAAGATCTGTGATTGTCTTTCTGCATGTGTGAACGAGGCATTGGAGGGCCCCCATTGTCGAGTCTGCACACCCCTTTTATTGCCAGAGAATGCGATTTGGATTGTGTTAATGGTATGTTTCAGTTCCTGTAGAATCGATTTCTCTTATTGCAGAACGAATTAGACTACTGTCAATCAGTTTTATCAGCCTTGTTATTTTATTAGTTAAACATCGTAGAAATAGTTTGTACTACGATCGCATATTGCTCTGTATTGCTTACCTATTCAACGATGGAGTGTTAAGAATCATTGCACATTATGAATGCTTTCCTGTAAAGGGAATTAATGACTGATTGTTTATTCAACGTTGAGATAATGGGCAGAGTGTTGTGATTCTTATTTCAGGGTTATATTTAATTCATTTTTATTATCTCAGTGCTTTCACATATAAACTTCTTTCACATATAATTTGTTATGTAAATGAAACAACAAATGAAGTTGTTCCTGTAAGGGAATTTTTGTGTTTTCAAGTCACAGTATTTTAATCTTCAGTAGGTTTATTTCCTAAGTAAACTAGATTTCAAAGTCAAGCCTAGATTTTAAGTCCTTATACTTGGATATGCCTCTAAGTCTACCAACCTGGATTGACATAAACTCAAGGTTTGATTTGCATTAGTAGATTGAAGCTCAACATTTTGGCGCCATTGCCAAGGAGGCATTGTAGAAGTAGGCTTAGGAACTTTAGTTCTCTGATAAAAACAAAAATTTCAACAAAACATACAGTAGATTTAGTTTTATGTCAAGACAAAGAGACAAGAAAGGAAGATTTATCAAAACCCCCCCAAAAGCAGAAGTAACAGGACCTTCTTTTCCAAAAGGATTCATCTCAATAGTGGGTACTTCTAAAATGGCTAAGGAAGAAACATCAAAAGGACCAACTACAGAACAGAGAAGGGAGTATGAGAGAATGTTAGAAATAGAAAACAAATGAAGACAAGAGAGAAGAGAAGAAGAGAGGCGACATGAAAGAGAAGAAGAGAGGAGACATGAGAGGGAAGAAGAAAGGATACATGAGAGGGATGAAAGAACTGAAGAAGATCAAGAAGCCACCTTTAAATTTCCCATTTTGGACACTAGCATTATCCTAGGAGAAGAGGTAAAAATGAAGAATATTCCACCATCTGTCTTACCAAACTTCTATGGCATGACCTCTGAAGATCCTGACTCTTTCCTATTCGAGTTTGATATCTTGTGTCGAAATTATGGATACACTGATGACACCCATAAGCTTCATCTTTTCCCTGCTACCCTTAAAGTAGATACCTTGAAATGGTTCATGGGCTTAGGAGAGCATTCTATTACTAGCTGGGATGAGATGAGGAAGATTTTTCTTCAAAAATATCAAGCATATTGCAGATCAAAGGATCTAAAAGATGACATTTTTGGAATGACTCAACAGGAAGATGAGAGTTTGGAGGAGTATTTGGAAAGATTCTCATACAACCTGCAGAAATCTAAATACAATTCTTTGACACCAGAGATAATTAGAACAATATTTTTAAAAGGAATAAGAGAAGAGTATTTGGATATTTTGAATGTTATGGGCAAAGGTGACATCTCTTACCTTCCCTTTGATGAGATACAAGATTTATGTCAGAAATATTCACGAGGAAAGGCTATAACTGGAAAAAGGGATATCACTACCAAAGTAACTAAATCTGCAAACAGTGGTATCTCTAGAGTTGATCTTGGAAATCTGCTAGAAGATTTCAAGACTAATTTGTTGAGTACCTTGGGCACACAAGTCGAAGTAGCAAAAACCAAGAAAAGACAAGAACAACAGGACTAGCAAGATCAATCTTTATCTATCTTTTGTCCTAAATGTAGAAAGAAACACCCACTAAAAGAATGCCCTTTAAATGTTGTTGAAATTTGTGGTTTATGTACTTTTAATCACAAGACTGATTACTTCCCCAGATTGAAAGAATTGCAGGCAGCTCGAATGGAGGAGAATCAAAGCATGGAGTCTCTCTACTTTATGGGACAATGGAGACCTTGGCAGCCATGATTTTCAGTTATGTCTCAAGATCCTATGCAGCCATTTCATACAAATTATCAAACTCCTATTTAGAATTCATGGAGTGCACCCATGCCCTGGAAAAATTGGTCTCCTCCATTAACCCAATCTGCTCCAAATTGGAGAGGATATGCCCATGGTAACCAAACATATCAGCAGGCCTATTTGCAGCCCTATCAACAACCTTCTGCCTATCCCCAATACCAGCAGAATCAAGTCCAAGCCCCATCTTTCCAAGTTCCATCTTTTAAACAACCCAACAACATGCCTCCTCAATTGGGTCCACCACCTCAATAGCTTCAATTGCCATCCAATCAGCCTCCACCTCAGCCTACACAACTCCCAGCCCAACCAATACCAAATCCAAATAATAAAATAGAAAGACCCATGTATAATGTTAATGATGGAATGCCACTTCCTTACTCAATCCTCCCACTGCAAAATATCAATTTAAGATCTAGGAAAAATTTACAAAAAGAATCTCCTGTTATCTTAGAAGAACAAACAGAAAATGAGAAAACTCCAAAAAAATTAAATACAGAAAAATCTCAGTCAGAAAATCACAGTAAAAAAGGGAAAACATTAGTATCGTATACACCTCCTTTTCCAGAAAGGTTGGTTAAAGAAAAACCTTCAATCTCCCTACCTGATTTTGATGTTTGAATGAGTTAACCAATGTATATGTCAAAATTCCTCTACTGAAGGCTATAAAGGATATTCCAATTTATACTAAAGCAGTTAAGGAATTATGTCTTAATAAAAGAAGGAAGGATCCATCAAAAATTCATGTGGTAGGCAATCTAGCAGGATTAATGTCTAACACTGTTTTCATTGAAAAGTATGTAGATCCTGGAATTCCAATGGTTACAATTACTATTAATAATTTTTCAATTCCAAAAACATTGATTGATCTAGGTGCTGCCATTAATGTTATGACACTTGAGACAATGGAATACCTTCACTTGACAAATCTCAGACCAACCACAAGAGTTTTGGAATTAGCTGATAGGTCTAAAATTACACCTGAAGGGGTCTTAGAAAATATCATTGTTTCTTTAGACTCCTGGGAGTATCCTGTTGATTTTATAGTGCTACAGCCAAAGTATAATCTAGGAGGTCACCCACTGACTCTTGGCAGACCATGGTTGGCAACAGTAGATGCTTTCATAGGATGTAGGTCAGGAAGTATGCTCATTTCACATGGGACAGAGAGGAAACAAATTGCACTTTACCCTTCTGCCCAAAGACCTTCTACATTAGATCAGCTGTCATGGATTAATGAGAGCAAAGAACAAGAAGAAGAAGTGATTCAGCCCGTCCTGAGTATCAATCAGTTCTTTGATTTTCAGGAGGAAAACAACGAGGATTTGTTAGATTATTTCATTGCTGAACCTGATATTTCTGAAGAATTAAGAGATATGCAATATGCTGTAGCAAATCAAGTTTTGGGTTATAATTTTCAGGAAAATTGCATAGTACATTCTCTAGCATTGGCACTTCATGATATTTTTAATGTTCATTCAATCACAGATATTCAAAGTAAAATAGTTGAAATCAGTCCAGGCAAACATTTGAATATAAGTGCACATCTTACTCCATCACAGGAAGAACAGTTGATTACTTTGATGAATAAACATTACCATGCATTTGCTTGGGAGTACACTGATATGATAGGTATTCATCATGAAACATGTACTCACCACATTTACACAGATGATAAAATCAGACCTCTTAGACAACCGCAACGTAGAATGAACCCCATACTAAAAGAGATAGTCAAAGAAGAGTTGCAGAAGTTGTTGAAAGTAGGATTTATTTACCCCATCTCCGACAGCCAGTGGGTTTCCCCCTTGGTTGTTGTTCCTAAAAGGAATGGTAAATGGCGCATATGTGTGGATTACAGGGAGTTAAATAAGGCAACATTAAAAGAATACTTTACATTGCCTTTTATTGATCAAGTGTTGGATACCTTAGCTGGAAAATAATATTTTTCATTTCTAGATGGTTTCAGTGGGTATAATCAAATTAGTATTGCAACAGAAGACCAGGACAAAACCACCTTTACATGTCCCTGGGGCACATATGCCTACAAAGTTTTACCTTTTGGCTTATGTAATGCCCCAGCTACCTTTCAGAAGGCAGTCTTGGCCATCTTTGCAGATCTAATTCATGAGTGTGTTGAAATTTACATGGATGATTTTTCTGTATATGGAAGTACCTCTGAAGATTCCTTGACAAACCTGGAGAAAATTTTATAAAGGTGTGTTGACTCAAATCTTTCCCTTAGTAATGAAAAGTGTTTTATGATGATGACTGAAGGGATAGTTTTAGGACATCACATTTCTTCATCTGGAATAAAAGTAGATCCTGCTAAAATTCAAATCATTGAAAATTTATCTGAACCAACAACTCAAACAGATGTACGAAGCTTTTTAGGGTATGCAGGCTATTATCGTCGATTTATTGCAAATTTTAGTAAGATAGCTCTGTCATTGTTTAAATTGCTTTCAAAGGATGTGAATTTTAATTGGGATACTGACTGTCAATCTGCATTTAAGACACTTAAAGAAAAGCTCTCAACTACTCCCATTTTAAGGGGACCAAATTGGACATTGCCTTTCCATATTTCTACTGATGCCACTGCTACTGCAATAGGGGCCTCATTGGGCCAGAAAGAGCATACCATGACTTATGCCATCTATTTTATTAGTAAAAATCTGACACCTGTAGAGTTGAACTATACAGTCACTGAAAAGGAAATGTTAGCGGTGGTTCATGCTGTAAACAAATTCCGTCATTACATAAATGGATACGAAATTTTTGTCCATACAGATCATTTAGCCTTATGATATTTAATGAATAAATCTATCTCTAATGGTCGGATCACTAGGTGGTTGTTGTTAATGCAGGAATTTAATATCATTGTTTTAGATCGGCCTGGATGAGAAAATCAAGTGGCAGACTTCCTGTCTCGCTTACACAATACTGGTGAGGTTGTTCCTGTTTTAGATAGTTTTCTTGATGAACACCTATTTGCAATTTCTGTTATCACTCCTTGGTATGCTGATATTGCCAACTACTTATCATCAGGTCAACTACCACCATCTATGTCATCTAAACAAAAGAAAAAGATTATAAAACAAAGTGCTAGGCATATATGGGTTAATGGTGATCTCTTTTACATGGGATATGATCTAATTATAAGAAGATGTGTACGACAGGATGAAAGTTTAGATATTTTAAAGGCATGTCATGATGAACTGTGTGGTAGCCATTTTGCAGATAAAAGAATAGCATACAAGATACTCAATTTGGGGTATTATTGGCCTTCTATTTTCAAAGATGCTAAGAGGTATGTTCGAAGTTGTGATACTTGTCAACGGATGGGACGGCCAATCCGGTCTGATGAAATGCCACTCCAACCACAAATCCTCATTGAACCATTTGAAAAGTGGGCCCTTGACTTCATTGGTCCAATTCACCCACCATCACAAGGGAAGAAGTACATTTTGGTATGTACAGACTACGTCACCAAGTGGGTAGAATCCAAACCATTACCAAGAGCCACTGAACAAACTGTGGTAAACTTTCTTTTTGAGGAGATATTTGTCAGATTTGGGGTGCCTAAAGAGATTGTAACTGATCAGGGTGCCCAGTTTACTTCCAAACTAGTGCAAGAGATTGCAGAAAAGTACAAGATTAAGCACAGAAAGTCTACCCCTTACCATCCACAAGCCAATGGCTAAGTGGAATCTACAAACAAGACTTTAGAAGGCATCATCACCAAAACTGTTCAGATGCATAGGAAGGATTGGTTAGCTAAGCTTATTGAAGCTTTATGGGCATACCGGATCACTTGGAAAAATAGTACTGGTTTTTCCCCTTATCAGCTTGTTTATGGTAAGCAAGTCCTCCTCCCTATAGAGTTTCAAATTCATACCTTCAAGTTAGCAGCCGATTTGGGCATGGATCTTTTTGAGGCTCAACAAGAAAGAATACTTCAGTTGAATCAACTAGATGAGATGAGACAAGCTGCCATAGAACACAATATTCTGATACAACAACAGAGAGCTCAATGGCATGATAAGTTTATTAAAAAGAAGCAATTTCACATCAGTGACTGGGCACTATTGTTTGACTCAAAGTTCAAATACTTCAAAGCCAAATTCACAACTCACTGGCTTGGTCCATATGAGATTGCTGAAGTATATGACAATGGCTCAGTCAAACTTCAAACAATCGATGATGAAGCACGTACATTTGTGGTCAATGGCCATCGACTCAAACTGTATACCAAGCCTATCAACAACGAAGATTTTATACAGCATATTTCATAGCAACGGGAAATGGAAGTGCTGGAGAGACACATCAGTGTTTCTCCTTCACTTACTTCTTAGCTGCT